>SJYC01134171.1:0-10351 GCA_006408675.1 Madoqua kirkii | reverse complement strand
AATTTCTGAAATAATGATTTTATAATTTCACTTTCTACTCAAAATAATGAAGTTCTATTTATACAGGATGTCATTATTAATGACTTGCTATTAAGCATACATTATTACAATTTCTATAAAATTGAACTTTAGTACTTTAACTTTGGTAGAGTTATAGCTAATTTTGTAATAACAATAGAATTGAAATATGAGGTAACAATTTATTATTTGATTTGAGCAAAGCATAGACAAAGTTTGATAACACTATAAAATTATATCAGGCAAAATTAAGCTCCACGTTATTTCTTGCTTGCTTTTCTCAACTATCATGCTGATAGGCATTGCACTGAAGGAGAGAAGTCCTGTTGCATACCCTACTCTTTATGTAGGGAAGCTAGTACTATTTCCACACTGTTCCCACTGACCTGGGCTCTGCATGAAGATACATATCACCTTTGTTGAATACTTGTGGCTGATTTCATGCCCCTGTGCTTATCACTGGGCTCTTATGTTGTTCATGATTACTCAATATGTGTTTTCCCCATTAGTCTATAATATTCTTATCCAAGAGGATTACACCCATCTTTTTCAAAACTTTCAACTGAAATTCAATGAATTTGAGGACTGTTTCTTTTGATCAGTTCTGAATTTTTTTCATTATACTCTCTTTAAACAACAATCTTTCTCCTCTATCCTCTTTCTCCTTTCTTTCTGGAGTGCCCATGGTATGCATGCTCAGTTGCTCAGTTGTTTTCAGTTCTTTGTGACCCCATGGACTGTAGCCCACCAGGCTCCTCTGTCCTAGGGATTCTCCAGGCAAGAATACTGGAGTGGGTTGCCATTTCTTTCTCTAGGGAATCTTCCTAACAGAGGGATCGAACTTGCATCTCCTGTGCCTCCTACACTGGCAGGAGGTTTCTTTGCCACTGCACCAGTTAGGTAGACCCACAGTGCCCATTAGATATATATTATATCATCTTACTTTATCCTCCATTTTCCTTAAATGCCCTCTTATGGTTTCCATGCCTTGAACTCTCTGTCCTGCATTCTGGATAATTTCTTTGGGGCTAAGGCTAAGTAACATGCCTAAAACCACATTTATAATATTCTGAATTTTAAATTCCATAGTCTTTCCATTAAATTACACAGCAATTCTATACTTATCTTGCCTTGAAAAGAATTCATATGAGCATAAATTATTTAGATATTTAGTAAAACTTCACAAATATCACATGTTAATCCCCTGAAAAGTCCAGGATGAAATGCCATGCTCTGTGGCAGAGCAGTAGAGAAGGAACCCTGGGAATCTGAATCAAGTGAATGCCTTCAGATGCTGCCTTGAGATTTTGTTTGATTAATTTTATGCACATAGCCTCAGTCATATAAAAGAGTATGGTCAAGTCAATGTCACCATTTTAAAACAATGTTCTTGTAACAGCTTTTCCTGTGCTCTATTGCAGACTTCAGTTCTCTGTATACACAATATGTTCAATACATGTTAACAGACTACCTGACTGAAAGAGTCTCTAAAAAGAAAAGCTAGCATTTGACTTCAGCCAGATTTTACTTGAAAGCTCAGAGGGGAATGGCTTCATCTTGACAGTGTGGCAACAACATTCAATCTGCCATCATTGTCTGTGATAGTTGTGCCTTCTTTTTTCAACTGAATAATAAGACAGAATCACAGAAAACATCTTAAGATTGCATACATCAAGATGCAGCTGTGGCCATCACATTCATATTTGCTATTAAAAATTATCTGTAATTAACTACTCATGGAAAAACTGAAAATGTCTTTATAAGCATTGTGCCTGTTTCTGAAATAAATGTTAAAAAAAAAAATCCAATGCCTGAGTAGGATGATAACTCAAAGCAGTCAAATGTAATGGATTTGTTTTTATTTTAGTTTTGAAGGAATTAGAATTACTGCAGATTGTTTTAGAAGAAGATATACAGGAACATGAAAGGTATTTACCTTCTATGAGCTATGCTCATAATTTATAAGACATTAAAGGTGTCTACATAGAAAATATAAACAATTATGTAATCAGATTTCAGTTGTAGAAAATAGCCCACTATACTCATTTTAAGCAGGTATTATAGAGTTTTAGAAAGATGCTACAGATTTGTTCAGAAGGTTAATAAAATAGAATATGAGATAAACTTACAGGAGAAATTTCAATATCTTCACTCTAGTATGAGTTCAGCTAGGGCTGCTGTCTGTTCTATGATTAAGAAATGACTGGTCTAACATGTGGAACACCACAACCACATCAAGAATACCTCAGTCAGGAAGCTAGTATGATAGTCCTTGGCCCAGAACCACATTGTGCCACATACAGTCTTTAATGGAAAATTGATGTTGTGTCCTGCTTCCTTTTTAATATCTATAAAATTAGTGACTGGGACGTTTGCTAACATTGCCACAGTAAAATCACCTGCCATTAGCACTCTGCTTACCAGCAGAAACAGCTGAAACCACAGAAGCACGTTCTTCAGACTGCATCAGTCTTCCCAATCTCACAGAACTGCGTCTGATTTGTCAAACTTAAATCAGCCAGAATTTGAGTTATATAATGTTTATCTTTCAAACTTGCAAAATATAGTAAGTCTTCGACTGTCAGGTTACCCATTTGACTATTCAAATTCCAAAAGTATTCTTCTTTCCATACTTAACTCTACCACACACACACACACACAAAAAGAAAAGAAAAGAAAAGAAACCATACAATAGAAATAACAAGCTAACATCAAACATAAGGGATTTACCTAGTGCTCAGAGGTAAAGAATCTGCCTGCCAAGCAGGAGACATAGGTTCAGTCTCTGGGTTGGGAAAGTTCCCCAAAGAGGAAATGGCAATCCATTCTAGTATTCTTGCCTGGGGAATCCCACAGACAGAGGAGCCGGATGGTTGAAAAGGGGCACAACTCAGCGACCAAACAATGAATATCACTGAACAGAAAAAATATTTTCAGCACGTTTCTAAAAGGAAAAAAAAATCCAGCAGTGAGATAAACTTTCTCTGGGAGGTGTTCAGTGTTAATATCCATTTTTTTTGTTTGCTGTTTATTCATTCAGTCATATCTGACTTCTTTGCAACTCCATGGACTATAGCCCACCAGGCTCCTTTGTCCATGGGATTTTCCAGGCAAGAATACTGGAGTGGGTTGCCATTTCCTTCTTCAAGGAATCTTTCCAACTCAGGGGCTGAACCCATGTCTCTGCCTGACAGGTGGATTCTTTACCACTGAGCCAGCTGGGAAGGCCTGGTGATGGCTTATTGTTGTTTAGCTGCTAAGTTGTGTCTGACTCTTTGTGACCCTATGATGTAACCACAAGGCTACTCTGTCCATCAGATTTCCCAGCAAGAATGCTGGAGTGAGTTGCCATTTTCTTCTCTACAATATTCATTATTACAGTCAAAATTCTATATTGACATTCTATAATGGCATAAAACCTATGCCTACAACCATAGGCTATGTGAAATATGATCCAAAGGGAGAGAAAAAAGCAAGAAAGTGTATCTGTATGTAACAGATCAAGAAAGAAATTATTAGTAAATATTTCTATTCATTGTTTTCCAACTGATGATGAAGCTATGGTTCATATTTATAACTTTTCTGTTCCTCTAAACATTTTATGTTTCTTCTGTTCTTAGCCACACTGGAAGCATTGTTAACCTGTGCCCCTCAGTTTATATAGGTCCCAGTTGGACTGTCCTGACAACTGCAAATCACATTTTCTTTCCACATGGACCAAATGTGTTCCAGGACTATAATTCTTGTAGGGAAACCAGACACTAACTTCCTTTCCTCCTTAAAACATGGTGAATTGTACTTTAGAGACCTTCAAGTGTTTTAGGAAACACTACCAGTAGATTTAGCCCTCAGATTATAGAGCTCTTTCCAAAATGAGGTTATCCTTGATTATTCGAGGGGTTTCCTGAGAGATAACCAGCTCATTCTTTATAGATAACCTAAGGATAGTTTATTCCTATAATGGGAGGCATACAATTAGAAAAGGTAGTGGGAAGTTTGTTTCCTGACTTTCCCTGAAATAATCAATGACATTTCCTTGACCCAAAAAGACATTCAGGTAATCCTCAATTTTACTGCCCCCTGAGGGCTAAGCCAGAGTCTGTGCAATGTTAATACACTCTGTTCTACACAGATTAATGGCTCAAGACAAGAGGAGAGGTTAATACAAAAATTTACAGAGAAAAAATTCCCTGGCTTTCTTGGTGGTTTGGGGGATTTGTTCAGTGATTGTGTCTGAGAACCTGGGAGAAAATTGTTATGGTCAGGTGTGCAAGTTTGTTTCATCCTCTGTCTTGTTTCATTCTCTGTCTTGAAAGAGGAGTTGGTGATGGACTTTCTTAAATGTTGTGTGAGACAAACTGAACAGATATAATCCAAGCCTTAATCAGTTAAATTTATCAACAAAGTGGCATATTCTCATGGAAAAATTCACCAGAAGTCGAGATGGTGTAGAAATAAAAGGCAGATCTTTTTGAAACAATTCTCCATGAGTCATTCACATTCCACTACATCTTGTCAGCAAAAGCACTGGCTGCCTTTGTCCTAAACTCTTTTCAAATACAATTGTATAACAAACAGCCTTGGAAGATAGAGATAGTAGCACAGTCAAGTTGTTTACAACCCAGTATGATAAAGATAATATGTTTCTTTGAAGCATAAGTCAGGCAGGTTTATTGCCCATTACAAAAGATTCAGCCTCTCTGAGCTTGAAGTTCCTCTTATAATGTAACCCACTGTACAGGTGTTTTTTGAATCTCTTTTTGTTGTTCTATAGAAATTAAGTGCTCAAGAAACACTTGCAAACATCAGGACATGCTGGCTGTTGCAATTGCTTGTTTTCAGAAAATTTGGCTGGCTAACTTGTTAGCTTGGATATAGAATATAATTTTAGACCTCACAGTTATTGACAATAACAATTACCAAAAAGTAATAATAATGATAATACTTACAATTGACAAAAAGCACTCCCTTCCAGACATCATTCTGGGCACTTTATATATATATGTATATATATATATATGTATATATATATATATGTATTATCTTCATACAAAATTTTAAGTTAGTACTATCATAGAGATAAGGAGATTGTGATGCAGATAAATGAAATAACTTACTACAGATCACACGCCAGTTTATGGTAGAACTTGAATTCAAACATAAGCTATATAGCTCTAAAACTTCAAATAATCTCGTATACTACCTCTCATAATTCAAGTAACTCGTTAACATTGCATGACATAGACTACCTATAGCTATCTCATGTTAGTAGGAACACTGCTAGCTTAAAATTAAACCAAGTTACTTAATCAACTATAATCTTTCATTCCCTCAAGAATCTGCTAGTTTCAAACCATCTTGCCATCAAGTTGTTTTATCAGTCACTATTAAGATGCAGACTATCATATAAGAAACTGTTAGACCCAGAGAAGGCCTAATCAACGGGAGTCGTCGCTTCACAGACCACACCAGAACACAGGATATCGCTGCAACCGCAAGAGGATTTATTGAGCCGGCGCGCCGGGGTTCGAACTCCACAGAAGGAGTGAACCCCGAACACTGGTTGGGAAGAATTTTTATACAGAAAAATCACAAGCAGGCGGGAATAGGGTTAAGACAATGTGATTGGGGGGTCATAGGCAGGTACAGGTGGGGTGAGGACGTTTGATTGGTGGGCAAGGCTTGACCTTTGCAGGGATAGGTCTGTAAGTCATCAGGCTGAAACGGCTGGCTGACCACCCTAAGGCGGTTGGTCAGAACAGCCACCCGGAAAAATCTTTACAGAAAATACATCATCTGGGGGTCTCTTGCCAGGAAACTAGGCTATAAGTCATTAGTTAAAGTTTAATAGAAACATACCACCATAATTATAAAGGTGCTGCTTCAGGGATCAGGAGGCTATGAGTCACCAAAAGAAAAGAGGGCTATTTTAAGTCTCCCACTATTATTGTGTTATTGTTAATTTCCCCTTTCATAATTGTTAGCATTTGTTTTACATATTGTGATGCTCCTATGTTGTGTGCATATATATATATATATTTATAGTTGTTATATCTTCTTCTTGGATTGATCCTGGCGAGGGTGGGATGATATGAGAGAATAGCATTGAGATATGTAAATTATCACACGTGAAACAAATCACTGGTCCAGGTTCAGTGCATAATACAGGGTGCTTGGGGCTGGTGCACTGGGATGACCCAGAGGAATGGGATGGGGAGGGAGGTGGGAAGGGTGTTCAAGATGGGGAACACATGTACACCCATGGTGGATTCATGTCAATGTATAGCAAAACCAATATAATATTGTAAAGTAAAATAAATAAAACTGAGATTAAAAAGAGAAGAGGAAGAAATTCCACCACCATGTAATGAGTAAGTTAGGCAGAATTCAACTGGATTTTTAAAAAATTTATATTTTGTAATTCTCACATTCAGTTGAAAAATTTGGTTCCAACTTAAGATTTAGCACAGTAAATATATGATTTTCACTGTAAGGTATTTCTTTGTGATTCCACAGCCCTGTGGTCCATGGAAGGGCGGTTTTTCCTAGCTTCCTTGAGGAAGAATTGATGAGATGGCTGGTGGGGAGTTGTGGGCAGTGGACAGATGGTCAGCTTAGGACCGTAAGAGGATAATTTATGTTTGATATTATCCTTGTAGCAGAAGACTGTGGGCACATTTACAGGAATGTTTGCACCCTCCTGGCTGTTGGGTCACAGCTTGGTTTCCATCATCCTTGGGGGTCTCTGTGGGACTTGGTGGTCTCCAGTAGCTGTCCAACTTCCCATCCTATTGGAGTGTACAGAAAAACAGGAATTGCTTACAGGCAGAAACCTGCTTGAGAAAATGACCTGCTGTTCGAAGTGTTTCAGACTTCCTCTGAGCCCCGCTGAATGTTGACCCAAACCAGTCAGGAGTGAAACATCCATCCCCATCTTTAAAAGTAAAACTCAGACGTCTGAACGTCCTTAGTTTCTGTAGAAACAAGGTAAGCTTTTTAGTTTTGGAATTTCATAGTTACCTTGTTTAAATGCAGTTTTGGCTTATTGCTATTTTGGTACATCATGAATCTTACCTTTAGGATGAAATTATGTTTGAAAGGCTGTGGTACAAATGCAAGCAGTGCCTGTGTTTATTTCCGGACCGTGCAGAACACGGTGATCAGAGTGGAGATAGCTCAGGTCACAGCACAAGCACCCATCTCCAGGTGTGCTTGTCTTCCTTCTTGTTTTTCTACCATCATAGGTTCACTCACCTGGACTCCACCACTATTTTCAAGCTCTTCAATAAAAACACAGTACTTGGATGCAATCTCAAACATGACAGAATGATCTCTGTTCATTTCCAAGGCAAACCATTCAGTATCACAGTAATCCAAGTCTATGCCCCAACCAGTAATGCTGAAGAAGCTGAAGTTGAACGGTTCTATGAAGATCTACAAGACCTTTTAGAACTAACACCCCAAAAGATGTCCTTATCATTATAGGAAACTAGAATGCTAAAGTAGGAAGTCAAGAGATACCTGGAGCAACGGGCAAATTTGGCCTTGGAGTATGGAATGAAGCAGGGCAAAGACTAATAGAGTTTTTCCAAGAGAACACACTGGTCATAGCAAACACCCTCTTCCAACAACACAAGAGAAGACTCTACACATGGACATCACCAGATGGTCAACACTGAAATCAGATTGATTATATTCTATGCAGCCAAAGATGGAGAAGCTCTATACAGTCAGCAAAAATAGGACGGGGACCTGACTGTGGCTCAGATCATGAACTTCTTATTGCCAAATTGGAACTTAAATTGAAGAAAGTAGGGAAAACCACTAGACTATTCAGGTATGACCTAAATCAAATCCCTTGTGCTTATACAGTGGAAGTGAGAAATAGATTCAAGAGACTATATCTGACAGCCAGAGTGACAGATGGATGATCTATGGAGTGAGGTTCATGACATTGTAAAGGAGACAGAGATTAAGACCATCCCCATGGAAAAGAAATGTAAAAAAGCAAAATGGCTGAAGAGACCTTACATATAGCTGTGAAAAGAAGAGAAGCAAGAAACAAATGAGAAAAGGAAAGATATATCCATTTGAATGCAGAGTTCCAAAGAATCTCAAGGAGAGATAAGAAAGCCTTCCTCAGTGATTAATGCAAAGGAATTAAGGAAAACAATAGAATGGGAAAGACTAGAGATCTCTTCAAGAAAATTCAAGATACGAAGGGAATATTTCATGCAAAGATGGGCTCACTAAAGGACAGAAATGTTATGGATCTAACAGAAGCAGAAGATATTAAGACGAGGTGGCAAGAATACACCGAAAAACTGTACAAAAAAGATCTTCATGACCCAGATAATCATGATGGTGTGATCACTTACCCAGAGCCAGATATCCTGGAATGTGAAGTCAACTGGGCCTTAGAAAGCATCACTCTGAACAAAGCTAGTGGAGGTGATATGATTCTAGTTATTTCAAATCCTGAAAGATGATGCTGTGAAAGTGCTGCACTCAGTATGCCAGCAAATTTGGGAAACTCAGCAGTGGCCACAGGACTGGAAAAGGTCAGTTTTCATTCCAATCTCAAAAAAAAGCAGTGTCAAAGAAAGCTCAAACTACTGCACAGTTGCACTCATCTCACAGACTAGTAAAGAAATGCTCAAAATTCTCCAAGCCAGCTTCAGCAATACCTGAACCATAAACTTCCAGATGTTGAAGCTAGTTTTAGAAAAAGAGAAACAAGACATCAAATTGCCAACATCCTTTGGATTACTGAGAAAGCAAGAGAGTTCCAGAAAAAAATCTATTTCTGCTTTATTGACAAAGCCAAAGTCTTTGACTGTGTGGATCACAAGAAACTGGAAAATTCTGAGAGAGATGGGAATACCAGAGCAGCTGACCTGTCTCTTGAGAAATCTGTATGCAGTCAGGAAGCAACAGTTAGAACTGGACATGGAACAACAGACTGGTTCCAAATAGGAAAAGGAGTATGTCAAGGCTGTATATTGTCACCCTGCTTATTTAAATTCTATTCAGAGGGCATCATGAGAAATACTGGACTGGAAGAAACACAAGCTGTAATCAAGATTGCTGGGAGAAATATCAATAACCTCAGATATGCAGATGACACCACCCTTATGGAAGAAAGTGAAGAGGAGCTAAAAAGCCTCTTGATGAAAGTGAAAGAGGAGAGTGAAAAAGTTGGCTTAAAGCTCAACATTCAGAAAACGGAGATCATGGCATCCGGTTCCATCACTTCATGGGAAATAGATGGGGAAACAGTGGAAGACTATTTTGGGGGGCTCCAAAGTCACTGCAAGTGATGACTGCGGCCATGAAATTAGAAGACGCTTACTCCTTGGAAGAAAAGTTATGACCAACCTAGATGGCATATTCAAAATAGAGGCATTACTTTGCTAAAAAACTAAAAAGCTTCTTGATGAAAGTAAAAGTATAGAGTGAAAAAGTCGACCTAAAGCTCAACATTCAGAAAATGAAGATCATGGCATCCGGTCCCATTACTTTGTGGGAAATAGATTGGGAAATAGTGGAAACAGTATCAGACTTTATTTTTAGGGGTCTTCAAAATCACTGCAGATGGTGACTGCAGCCATGAAATTAAAACACGCTTACTCCGTGGAAGGAAAGTTATGACCAACCTAGATAGCATATTAAAAAGCAGAGACATTACTTTGTCAACAAAGGATCGTCTAGTCAAGGCTGTGGTTTTTCCAGTGGTCATGTACGGATATGAGAGTTGGACTTTGAAGAAAACTGAGCACCAAACTATTGAGGTTTTTGAACTGTGGTGTTGAAGAAGACTCTTGAGAGTCCCTTGGACTGCAAGGAGATCCAACCAGTCCATCCTAAAGGAAATCAGTTCTGGGTTTTCATTGGGAGGACTGATGCTGAAGCTGAAACTCTAATACTTTGGCCACATCATGCAAAGAGTTGACTCATTGGAAAAGACTCTGATGCTGGGAAGGATTGGAGGCAGAACAAGAAGTGGATGACAGAGAATGAGATGGCTGGATTGCATCACCAACTCGCTGGACATGAATTTGTGTAAACTCCAGGAGCTGGTGATGGACAGGGACGTTGGCATGCTGCAGTTCATGGGGTTACTACAGGACTGAACTGAACCTACTTGGAGAAGTTTTCAATCTTTATTTCATTGAATTTTTTTTTGTTTGTTTGTTTGTTTTTTTATCCCATACTCCCTTTTTCTTCTCCTCTGGGATTTTAATGTTACAAGATTGAGATCTTTGCTTATTGTCCCATAGGTCTCTCAGGTTCTGTTCATTTATTTTCAGTTCCCTTTTTTTACCCCCCCCCC
>SJYC01134170.1:0-31705 GCA_006408675.1 Madoqua kirkii | reverse complement strand
GTAAAGTAATTAGTCTGCAATCAAAATAAATAAATTTATATTAAAAAAATAAACCAAAGTGTTGCCATAATTTTAAAAAGTAAAAATAAAAGCTGCTAAAAATATAAAATTAGGAGGCAGGTATTATACAAAAATTTGGCTTACTAATTTTCTAAAATATTAATGCTGACTTAATAGTTATGGGTTTTCTGACATAATTTTAAAAGTTAGCAGATTTCAGAATAATTCCATGACGAATTTAGAGTCCTGAAATGATTCATTTTATACTGTTTTGATGAGTCATTATAATTGAGTTAATCTTCTTCATTGAGAACATATATAATTAAATTTTAAGAGATCACTTAAAAAAAAATAAAATGTGTCTGGGCATTTTCTTTCATTATTCAGCGTGATTCCATTAACCTCGAGGCTGATCTGTTGGAAGATGAACAAAATTATAACTGGCATCCTGTATCTGTATTCAAACAGGCTGCAATCCTGATCCTCACATCTTGCTTACCAGAGGGGAATTTAAAATGTTTAGCTGAATGAGAACAAAATTAATTATTGTTGCATTTCATCCTTTGAAAGGCATTTTTAGCTCTTTGTGGGACAATATATGTGTTTATTGATTAATTGAAAACAAATCTAGGTGTCCATTAAGAATGGGTAGAATTTGTCTTTTGTTGGTGAGCATTATTTGGGATGTAAAACCATGGACTAATTTTTACTGTTACTTCAGGATATGACTATAAAGTACTTAGAAAGATGAACGTTACATTAAAAAAAAGTGATTGCTAGCTATTTCTGATATTCAGTTATTAGAAAAACTTTCACTTTAGGTCAAAAATAATTCATTCCTTTTCAAAAGCTCTTTTAATGTGTATTTAGGTAATTGACTTCTAGGAACATTTTGTTTTTTACTCAGCAAAGACATATGGCTAAATAATAGATGGTATATAATATATACACAGACAGACATAATATCATGTGCAAGGTCATATGTTAATTAAAGTTAATTCAAAGATAGAAACATACTATTCCCAGATCAAAGGATACATCTGAGACAAAAAAGATATATTTAATTTTATGTGAAATTTTATGTGAAATTTTATATTTTATGTGAAATATACCAGAGTAGTATATTAATTCAAGAAAATAAATACTTTAATTGGCTCAAGTAGCATAATAAGATGTAAAATGGAGAATACACAGGAAACAGACTGTCAATGTTGAAATTTTGGTTCTGCTTCTCTTAGTTACCTGATGGCAGTCAGGACTCTTAGTCTCAGTCCCCTTCAAGGATCACTACTTTGTCATGACAAAGGGGCTTGTATAATTCAATGAAGCTATGAGCCGTGCCATGCAAAGCCAACCAAGACATGGGTCATAGCCGAGAGTTCTGACAAAATGTGATCCACGGGAGGAGAAATGGCAAAACACCCCAGTATACTTTCTGTGAGAACCTCATGAACTGTATAAAAGTCCAAAATGGTATGACACCAAAAGTTGAGTCCCCCAGGTCTGAAGGTGTCCAATATGCTACTGGGGAAGAGTGGAGGAGAATTACCAACAGCCCCTGAATGAATGAAGTAGCTGGGCCAAAGCAGATACAACACTTAGTTGTTAATGTGTTTGGTGATGAAGAAAAATCTGATGCTGCAAAGAACAGTATTGTTTAGAAACCTGGAATGTTAGGTTCCTGAATCAAGGAAAATTGGATGTAGTCAAGCATGAGATGGTAAGAATAAACATAAACATCCTAGGAATCACCAAACTAAAATGGATGGGAATGGGCAAATTTAATTCAATGACCATTGTATCTACTACTATGAGCAAGAATCCCACAAAGAAATAGAGTAGCCCTCATAATCAACCAGAGTCTGAAATACAGTACTTGAGTGCAGCCTCAAAAGTGACAGAATGATCTCGTTTCATTTCCAGGGCAAATCATTCAACATCACAGTAATCCAGGTCTGTGACCTCACCACCAATGCCAAAGAAGCTGAGATTGATAAGTTCTATGAAGACCTAGAAGACCTCCTAAAACTAACACCTAAAGAAGATGTTCTAGTCATCATAGGGGACTGGAATGCAAAAGTAGAAAGTGAAGATATACCTGGAGTAACAGGCAAGTTCGACCTTGGAGATAAAAATGAAGCAGGGCAAAGACTAACTGAATTCTGTCAAGAGAATGCACAAGTCATATCAAATACCCTTTTTCAACAACACGAGATGACTTTACATATGGACATCAGCAAATGGTCAATACGGAAATCAAATTGATTACATTCTTTGTACCCAAAGATGGAGAAGCTGTATACAGTCAACAAAAACAAGACCTGGATCTGTCTGTGGCTTATATCATCAGTTTCTCATAGCAAAATTCAGACTTAAATGAAAGAAAACTGGGAAAAACACTAGGTCAGCCAGGTATGACTTAAAACCGGAATGAATTCACAATAGAGATAAAGAATAGATTCAAGGGACTAGATCTAGTCAACAGTGTGCCTGACGAGCCATGGACAAAGGTCCATAATACTGTACAGAAGGCAGTGAACAAAACCTTCCCAATGAAAAGGAAAGTGAGAAAGCAGTGTGGTTATCTGAGGAGGATTTACAAATAGTGGGAGAAGGAACAGGGGCAAAAAGCAAGGAAGACAGGGAAAAATACATCCAATTTAAATGCAGAGTTCCAAAAGAAAACAACAAGAGGAGAAAGACTAGAGATCGGTACAGGAAAACTGGAAACATCAAGGGAGCATTCCACCCAAATATGTGCACAATAAAGGATAAAAATAGCAGAGACCTATAGACAGTGAAGAGATCAAGTAAGATACAAAGAATACATGGAAGAACTTTATAAAAAAGATTTTAATGAACCAGATTACTATGATGATGTGAATGCGATGAAATTCCAACAGAACTATTCAAATCCCTAAAAGAGGATGTCATCAAGGTTTTGCATTCATTATGTCAGCAAATCTGAAGACCTAGCAGTGGCCACAGGACTGGGAAAGGTCAATCCTCATCCAAGTTCCCAAGAAGGGTAGTAGCAAAGAATGTGCTAGCCACTGGACAGTCGCACTCGTCTCCCATGCTGGTAAGGTCATGCTTAAAATCTTGCATTCCAGGCTTCAGCATTATGTGAACCAAGAACCTCCAGATGTCCAGGTTGGGTTTAGAAAAGGAAGAGGAGCTAGAGATCAAATTGCAAACATTCACTGGATTAGAGAGAAAGCAAAGGAATTTCAGAAAAATATCTATCTCTGTTTCATTGACTGTGCTAAAGCCTTTGACTGTGTGGATTATGACAAACTGTGGCAAGCTCTTAGAGAGATGGGCATACCAGACCGTTTTACCTGTCTCCTGAGAAACCTGTATATGGGTCAGGTAGCAACAATTAGAACTCTGAATGGAACAGCTGGTTGGTTCAAGATTGAGAGAGGTGTATGACAGTGCTGTCTGCTGTCACTGTTTGTTAACCTATACACTGAGCACATCATGAGAAATGCTAGGCTGAATGAGTTACAAGCTGGAATCAAGATAGGTGGGAGAACCATCAACAACCTCAGATAGGTGGATGATACCACTCTAATAGAAGAAAATGAAGAAGAACTTAAAAAAAAAAGGCCTCTTGAGGAGAGTGAAAGAGGCAGGTTAAAACTTAATATTAAAAGAACTAAGATCATGATATCTGGCCCCATTCAGTTCAGTTCAGTTTGGTTGCTCAGTCCTGCCCGACTGTGTGACACCATGAATTGCAGCACACCAGGCCTCCCTGTTGATCACAACTCCCACAGTTCACTCAAACTCATGTCCATCGAGTTGGTGATGCCATCCAGCCATCTCATCCTCTGTTGTCCTCTTCTCTTCCTGCCCCCAATCCCTTCAAGCATCAGAGTCTTTTCCAATGAGTCAACTTTTCACATGATGTGGCCGAAGTATTGGAGTTTCAGCATTAGCATCAGTCCTTCCAATGAACACCCAGAACTAATCTCCTTTAGGAGGGACTGGTTGGACCTCCTTGCAGTCCAAGAGACTCTCAAGAGTCTTCTCCAACACCACAGTTCAAAAGCATCAATTCTTTGGCATTCAGCTTTCTTCACAGTCCAACTCTCATATCCATACATGACCACTGGAAAAACCATAGCCTTGACTAGATGGACCTTTTTTGACAAAGTAATAGCTCTGCTTTTTAATATGCATCCAGGTTGGTCATAACTTTCCTTCCAAGGAGTAAGCGTCTTTTAATTTCATGGCTGCAGTCACCATCTTCAGTGATTTTGGAGCACCCCAAAATAAAGTCTGACACTGTTTCCACTGTTTCCCTATCTATTTCCCATGAAGTGATGGGACCAGATGCCATGCTGCATGGCAAACAGAAGGAGAAAAGGTGGAAGTAGTGAGATTTCCTCTTCTTGGCCTCCAAAACCACTGTGTATTGTGACTACGGCCATGAAAACAGAGGGTGACTGCTTTTTGGCAGGAAATCAATGACAAACCAAGATAGTGTGTTGAAAAGCAGAGACATTATTCTGCTGACAAAGGTCCATATGGTCAAAGCTATGGTCTTCCCAGTGGTCATGTACAGTTGTGAGAGCTGGACTGTAAAGGAGATAGAATGCCAAAGAATTGATGCCTTTGAACTGTGGTCCTGGAGAAGACTCTTGAAATCCCTTGGACAGCAAGGAAATCAAACCAGCCAATCTTAAGGGAGATCAACCCTGAATATTCACTGGAAATACTGAGGCTGAAGCTGAAGCTCCAGCATTTTGGTCATCTGATATAAACAGATGACTCATTGGAAAAGTCCCTGATTTGGGGAAATAATGAGGGCAGAAGGAGAAGAGGGCATCAGAGGATGAGACAGCTGGACAGTATCACC
The DNA here is from genome assembly GCA_006408675.1 of Madoqua kirkii. NCBI lineage: Eukaryota > Metazoa > Chordata > Mammalia > Artiodactyla > Bovidae > Madoqua > Madoqua kirkii. The sequence goes on along the minus strand of SJYC01134170.1, from coordinate 26,838 downwards.
AATGCAATGAACATGAACTTGGGCAAAGTCTGGGAGACAGTGAGGGATAGGGAGGCCTGGCGTGCTGCAGTCTGTGGGATTGCAAAGAGTTGGACACAACTGGGTGACTGAACAACAAGAAGACTGTTATGTATAACTGCTTGTACTTTTGCTCATCTGAAAAATAGAGATGATTGTCTACCTCATCAGGTTTATCTGGAGAATTAAGTGAGTTTTCAATAATGTATTGCCCCAAAACATTCCTTGGCACATAGAATATACAATATGTATACTTTTATGTGTACCATGCTGCTATGTCTTGTTAGTCAAGACCTTTCAAACATGTGACATTTAAAAGTTAATAAACAGCAAGTTTATATGTATATGTATGTAAAATAGAATGACTTTGCTATGTATGTGTGTATATATATATATATATATATTTCTTATTTTGATTCTTTTTCATTAACCTCATTATAAGATATTGGGTATAGCACCCTGTGTTATACAGTAGGTACTTGTTGATTATCTATTTTATAGATGGTAGTGTGTATATTTTGATCCCAAACTCTGAATTTATCCTGTTTCTACCTGCTTTGGGAACCATAAGTTTGTTTTTGATGTCTGTGATTCTATTTCTGTTCTGTAAAAAGTCCATTTGTATCATTTACTTGATTCCAGTTCAGTTCAGTTGCTCAGTTGTGTCCAACAGTTTGTGACCCCGTGGATTGCAGCATGCCAGGCCCCCCATCCATCACCAACTCCTGGGCTTACTCAAACTCATGTCCATCAAGTTGGTGATGCCATCCAGCCATCTCAACCTCTGTCATTCCCTCTCCTCCTGCCCTCAATCTTTCCCAGCTTCAGGGTCTTTTCCAGTGAGTCAGTTTTTCGCATCAGGTGGTCAAAGTATTGGAATTTCAGCTTCAGCATCAGTCCTTCCAATGAACACTCAGGACTGATCTCCTTTAGGATGGACTGGTTTGATCTCCTTACAGTCCAAGGGACTCTCAAGAGTCTTCTCCAACATCACATTTCAAAAGCATCCATTCTTCGATGCTCAGCTTTCTTTATAGTCTAACTCTCACATCCATACTTGACTACTGGAAAAACCATAGCTTTGACTAGAATGGAACTTGTTGGCAAAGTAATGTCTCTGCTTTTTAATATGCTCTCTAGGTTGGTCATAACTTTTCTTCCGATGAAAAAACATCTCTTAATTTCATGACTACAGTCATCATCTGCAGTGATTTTGGAGCATAAAAAAATAGTCTGTCACTGTTTCCTCATCTATTTGCCATTAAGTGATGGGACTAGATGCCCTGATCTTAATTTTCTGAATGTTGACTTTTAAGCCAACTTTTTCGCTCTCCTCTTTCTCTTTCATCAAGAGGCTCTTTAGTTCTTCTTCATTTTCTGCCATAAGGGTGGTGTCATCTGCATATCTGAGGTTATTGATATTTCTCCTGACAATCTTGATTCCACTTTGTGCTTCATCCAGACCAGCTTTTCTCACAATGTAATCTGCATATAAGTTAAATAAGCAGGGTGATAATATACAGCCTTGACATACTCCTTTCCATATTTGGAACCAGTCTGTTGTTCCGTATCCAGTTCTACCTGTTGCTTCTTGACCTGCATACAGATTTCTCAGGAGGCAGTTGAAGTTGTCTGGTATTCCCATCTTTTGAAGAATTGTCCACAGTTTCTTGTGATCCACACAGTCAAATGCTTTGGTATGGTCAATAAGGCAGAAGTAGATGTTTTTCTGGCACTCTCTTGCTTTTTTGATGATCCAGCAGGTATTGGTAATTTGATCTCTAGTTCCTCTGCCTTTTCTAAATCCAGCTTGAACATCTGGAAGTTCACAGTTCATGCACTGTCGAAGCCTGATTTGGAGAATTTTGAGCATTACTTTGCTAATGTGTGAGATGAATGCAATAGTGTGATAATTTGAGCATTCTTTGGCATTGCCTTTCTTTGGGATTGGAATGAAATTTGACCTCTTCCAGAGCTGTGGCCACTGAGTTTTCCAAATTTGCTGGCATATTGAGTGCAATAGTTTCACAGCATCATCTTTTAAGATTTGATTCACATATAAGCAATATTATATGATATTTGTCTTTCTCACTTCATTTATTATGGTAATCTCTAGGTTCATCCATGTTGAAAATGATTTTATTTCATTATTAACTTTAATGTGTGTGCATATGTGTGTCTATGTATATGTGTGTGTATACATACATACATATGTATTCCATCTTCTTCATTGGTCTGTCAGTGGACCTTTAGGTTGCTTCTATGACTTGTCTGTTGTAATTAGTGCTGCACTGAACCTCGGGGATACATGTATTTTTTCAAATTATAGTTGTCTCTGGATATATATCCAGGAGTGGCATTGCAGGATCATATGGTAGTCTATTTTTATTTTTACGGAACCTCCAAACTGTTCTCCAGGGCTTTCCAGGTGACTCAGCGGTAAAGAATCCACCTGACAGTGTAGAAGATTTGAGTCCAGTCCCTGGATGGAGAAGAGCCTCTAGAGGAGGGAATGGCAACCCACTCCCGTATTCTTGCCTGGGAAATCCCATGGACAGAGGTGGCTGGCAGTCTACAGTCTATGGAATTGCAAGGAGTTGGGCACAACTGAGTGACTGAGCACTCGCGCCTGAATACTGTTCTCCATAGTGGCTGCACCAATTTGTATTCCTACTAACAGTGTAAGAGGTTCCCTTTTCTCCACACTGTCTCCAGCATGTATTGTTTGTAGATATTTTGATAATGGCCATTCAGACCGGTGTGAGGTGATACTTCACTATAGTTTTGATTTGCACTTCTGTAATCCTTAGTGATGTTAAGCATCTTTTCTTGAGCTTGTATTTTTTTTTAAATATGTCTTCTTTGGAGAAATATCTGTTTAGATCTTCTGTGCATTTTTTGTTTATTTGATATTGTGCCATTTGAATATTTTGGAAATTAATCCCTTGTGGTCACATTGCTTACAAATTTTTTGAATTCTAGAGATTATCTTTTTATTTTGCTTATGGTTTCCTTTTGGCATTCATTTATTTTCCTGTTTTATTTATTCTTTTTCTGTTTTCTTAATTATACGTGCTTTATATTTCATTTTAAATGCAATTTTTCTAGATTCTTGAGATGACTTAGTGATGTTAAGCATCTTTTCTTGAGCTTGTATTTTTTTTTAAATATGTCTTCTTTGGAGAAATATCTGTTTAGATCTTCTGTGCATTTTTTGTTTATTTGATATTGTGCCATTTGAATATTTTGGAAATTAATCCCTTGTGGTCACATTGCTTACAAATATTTTTGAATTCTAGAGATTATCTTTTTATTTTGCTTATGGTTTCCTTTTGGCATTCATTTATTTTCCTGTTTTATTTATTCTTTTTCTGTTTTCTTAATTATACGTGCTTTATATTTCATTTTAAATGCAATTTTTCTAGATTCTTGAGATGGACAGTTAGATATTTAATTCTTTAATACACTCATCATTAATAAATTTCCTTCTGAGCATTAATTTACTTTCATCTACCCATACCGATACTTTGAAATTTCATTATGATTCATTGTTTTTCTAAATTTCACTTTGAATTTTAATTAGGACTTATTCAGAAATGGATTGCTTAATTTCCATTCTCTGGGTGAACTTCCCCCTTATCTATTTAATCTGCCTAAGCTGAAAACTGTGGTCTGAATGATTTCAATCCATGGAAATTTGTTAAGGATTGCTTTAAGGATCACCATAAGGAAAATATTAGCAAATGCTCTGAAAGCATTTGGAAAGAATTCAAATTCTAAAATTATTGAGTTTGGTGTGTATCATACACCCATACACAGACACACACACACACACACACACACACACACACACACACACACACAAACTCTGGTGGCTCAGAAGTTAAAGCGTCTTGCCTCCGATGCTGGAGACCTGGGTTCGATCCCTGGGTCGAGAAGATCCCCTGGAGAAGGAAACGGTAACCGACTCCAGTATTCTTGCCTAGAGAATCCCATGGACAGAGAAGCCTGGTGGACTACAGTCCATGCGGTCGCAAAGAGTCGGACTCGACTGAGAGACTTCATTTCACTTCACTTCACATACATATATGTATTATATTACATCATATCAAGGTTGTTAATAGTGCTGTTCAGAAGTATATAGTTAACAGGCTTTTGTCTGCTTATTTTATCAGTTCTGTGGTGTTTGTGTTAAAATTCCTGACTACAGTTGTGAAATTCTGTCTCCTTCTAGCAGTGTCAATATTTATAGATTCTCCGAATAGTCAGCAACATTTTTGCCTCTGATTGGACACCAACTGCAGTGTCTTCCCAGCAGGTGATGCCTCTGGAATTTCACCTTCTCCTGGGAGCCTTGCCCCAGATCCCCCAGACCTCCCTTCCTATGCACATGGCCCAAGGGTGTAAGGTTGGAAATGCATTTCTGCATAGACTTTTGCCTTTCCCTCCTCATGCCCCTCCTTTGTCAAGTGCTTTGCTTACCCAGACGTCTGCTGTGCTGCTGCCTCACCCTCTGGACTCTGTGCCCTTCACCCAGTGAGACAGCTGCCTTCCAAGCTGACTGTGACTCCGGCTTGGAAACTGTCTGCAGAGCAGAGCCTGGGGCTCACCCAGCCTGCCTGCTTCATTCACAGGCCAGTGGTTCCATTCGTATTTGTCCAGGTTTTATAGTTATTCATTTCGAGAGGCTGGGTCTGATCCTGGCTACTTCACTGTGGCCAGGAACAGATGATGTGTGCTTCCTCTTCATTAATTCTATATTTAAATTTCTTTTTCTAAAACTGTCTAAATCCATTGCTTAAGAAGTAAAAACCGAGGTCAGAGGGTATTTGTTTGAATCCGATATCTTCCATCTTCTGCACCCCCTGCTGTTGCAGTGCACAGCACTTCACAGTTTTGGGCCGTTTGCCCATAACTGTTACCTATTATAGCAGCTCCCAGAGAAAACAAGTGCTTGTCTTTCTTGGAGGGTTTTCTTCTCCCAAACCTGAAAAACTATTCCCTGGAAACTTAAACAGTAAGATTTTTAAGTGCTGGGAAGAGTCCCTAAGTTCTTAATAGTAATTATTCTTGATCAAAGCTCCCAGTCACCTTGCTGAGAACACGCCCTTTACATCCATCTTCCTGAGGGAATTCCCCAGACGTACCTCCCTCTGCATGATCCGCCTTGGATGCTCGCAGCTTCTCCATAGTCACTTGTCATGAGGGAAGCACCTACTTGCAGACACACTGGAATAAAATAGATTCTTTTTCATTTTCAAGTTGGTAGTTTGCAATTTTTAATATGTATGGCTTCTGTCCAGTGTAAGAATGAAATTCTTAGAAATTTAATGAAAAATGCTCATTTGCAAATGATTTCTGTTGCTTTAGGGAATTTCATAATGATTCTGCACATGCCACTAAGCAATGAGTTTTTTTTTTTTTTTTAAATCAGATCTCCCTCATCCTCACGTACCATGTAGTTGATTCAGGCACTAAATATATATCATTGATTTATACAGTATGCACTGGTGTCTACAACAAAGGGTATCTTAATTTGGGAGTGAACAGAAGGATTTTAAATATCTGTTATATTTTCATGAATGAGGGAGACCTGGGTTGGATCCCTGGGTCAGGAAGATCCCCTGAAGGAGGAAATGGCAACCCACTCCAGTATTCTTGCCTGGAGAATCCCATGGATGGAGGAGTCTGGCAGGCTACAGTTCACAGTGTCACAAAGAGTCGGACACAGCTGAGTGACTTCACATTCTTTCACTTTCACTTTCATGAATAGAGAAGTGAAAAAGGCAGCCCACACAGAGGTTCTAAAAAAGAGAACGTTGCTCTCATAAAGTATTTTATAATAATCTGAACAAAATGTTTGGAAACTCTGATGTTTGTGATGTTGGGAAGTTACTTTTCTTTGTACATCCCTTAAGGATGATTCATGTGTTAGACCCAGAGAAGGCCTAATCAACGAGAGTCGTCGCTTCACAGACCACACCAGAACACAGGATATCGCTGCAACCGCAAGAGGATTTATTGAGCCGGCGCGCCGGGGTTCGAACTCCACAGAAGGAGTGAACCCCGAACACTGGTTGGGAAGAATTTTTATACAGAAAAATCACAAGCAGGCGGGAATAGGGTTAAGACAATGTGATTGGGGGGTCATAGGCAGGTACAGGTGGGGTGAGGACGTTTGATTGGTGGGCAAGGCTTGACCTTTGCAGGGATAGGTCTGCAAGTCATCAGGCTGAAACGGCTGGCTGACCACCCTAAGGCGGTTGGTCAGAACAGCCACCCGGAAAAATCTTTACAGAAAATACATCATCTGGGGGTCTCTTGCCAGGAAACTAGGCTATAAGTCATTAGTTAAAGTTTAATAGAAACATACCACCATAATTATAAAGGTGCTGCTTCAGGGATCAGGAGGCTATGAGTCACCAAAAGAAAAGAGGGCTATTTTTATTATTATTTTTTTTTTTTTCATGAGGTATGGCCTGCCTCTAAGGCTTTAGAACAAAGAAGGCCTGGAGAAAACCTAAAGTTTTTAACCTAATTTCTTCAAAACGAAGCGCCAGTCTATGTTCAATACAGAATATAGAATGCCTGGGGCTGTGCACGGGATGATCCAGAGAGATGATATGGGGTGGGAGGTGGGAGGGGGCTTTGGTATTGGGAGATCGTGTACACCTGTGGCTGATTCATGTCAATGTATGGCAAAACCAATACAGTACTGTAACGTAGAATAAAGTAAAAATAAATAAATAAATAATTTTTTAGAAGATGAAGATTAAATAAATAAATAAATAAGATGCAGACCAAAGAAAACAAAAATGGATTTCTTATCACATATGAATTGCATACAGACTCAGTGGAAGACTGTAGAAAGAAGCTCCAGGTTAGTAAATTCTCACAAAGCTATGCCGCAGTGAAGTGAAAGTTGTTCAGTCGAGTCCTACTCTTTAGGACCCCATGGACTACATGGTCCATGGAATTCTCCAGGCCAAGATACTGGAGTGGGTAGCCTTTCCATTCTCCAGGAGATCTTCCCAACCCAGGGATCAAACCCAGGTCTACCACATTGCCGGCAGATTCTTTACCAGCTGAGCCACAAGCGAAGCCCAAGGAGCTGTCACCTCATCTATAAGCAGAGAGTGACAGGTGCCAGAACTAACACCACCTCCACAATCAACTATCATAACCAAGTAACTGCCATTATCATTAATTATCACTGATATTATCATCAGGATGTGACAAGCTTTCCAGACCTATGAAGATGGAAGAGTGGGACTGCTGCTAATATCACTGTAGAAAACCCCCAAAGCTCCTGGAATGTGCTTCACTGGAATAAACAGCAGAGCAGGAAATGCCTTTCATTCTTTTGGTTTTCACATTTCAATTCCTGTGTGAGTTTATCTGCTTGTGGCTGAATCTAAATCAAATCTAGAACTCTAGCTGTTGAGAGTCTGAAAATGATGATCAGAGGATAATGGAGTAGATGCTGAGAACCAATTCCATCAACTTTGATAAAGCATTAAATTCTATTGTAGTATAAATAAAGGCTGCTCCAAATAAAACACAGCATTTAAAAAAAATCACAAACCTTTTTAATGCAAACAGGTCTTTTTCTTTTTAATTGAAAGCTGATAAGCATCAGAAAAAAGGTTTTCACTTATATGTCTACTCATTTCCTGTTGCCTTCCTGCTATCCTAATGTAGGTAGGTGAATTTGGTGCTGCCTCTTAAGCTCTTTAGTGTAAATTGGTATGGAAAAGAAAGTGACTTGAGATGATGGGTGCCAGTTCTTCAAAGCAGGGACAAGAACTTTTATCTGCCACATTGTGGAAAGATAAGGAAAGAAAAGATGATAACAGGAAGTGGAATCAATTTTGTGAGAAAAAACGTAATGTACTAGATATTAAAATATGATAATGTTAGGAATCAATGGTATTTCAAATCGGTTTATTTCATTAGCAGCTATGTAGATCTAGAATAAAGAGGGGATTGGATACTCTGGGCTAGGGTTTAAATATTTTGTATATATAGACCATGATTGAATTTCTATAAAACTCTTAAAATAGTAGAAATATTTGGAGAACTGAGTTGCAAAATACTTTAGAAATGTACTCTGGGCAAGTATGGCAAAAGAGAAAAAAGACTCCGTAATGATAGCCTTCTTCAAGATCAAAAGACATCAGAAGTGAAATGCTGTACATACTAGATAAATTTCCAGCACTGTTATGTGATGATTTTGTGGGTAGTGAAGAGAGAAATTAAGGGCATGGTACGATCTGTCCCTCAGAAGATGCACTATGAAGTGCTCTCATGAGAATGAGAAGGGAATAATGAATTCATGAGAAGGGAGTAGTTTGTGAACCAAAATATTGATGAATAAAGAACAGACTACTCTTGGGAAAAGAAACAAAGCCAAAGAAGATGTGATTTTTAAACCTCAAGTTCAGTTTCCTACTGATATATAGGAGAGAATGAATGTGAAGCAACTCTTAAATTATAATTATAGGGAAATCTATAACAATCATTCTTGCAAACACCTCTAAAAATGACAATGGGAAAGATTTTTAAACAAATAATTTTCAGGTCTATTGAAAAGATAATGAAGTGTGTAATTCTCTGTTGGCTCACGCTGTCCAGAAAATTATAGGGCAAGCAATACAAAACACTTGGGCTTCATTAGGAGGAGCACAGCATTCTGCCGACTGAAAAACAAGTAGCTGCTGGACTAGAAGGCTCAGAAAGACATCTACATCTTGCCTATTTGCCATTTCATTTAAATATTGTTGTAAATATTTAAATTATTTCCTCATCTCATTCTGGGGTAGAAGAAAAAGAGAGTTCTGTTTTTGTAAAAAATCCAGCTGTTCATGCAGGTTAAGAATAATGAGATGAATGAGTATGCATATTAAAGCTAATGTACAAAGAGAAGTTATTTATGATTTAAAAATTGTAGACTAAAAGTCAAGAAAAATGGGATATGTCTTGCTGAGCTTCTAAAGAAGCAGATCACAGCTGCATTTGCTTTTACTTTTTATGTGCTTATAATTATTATTCTTAGGCTATTCTAAGAATTGCATAGTAAATTCACATAGGACACAATAAGCTTCTTAATTGAAGGCATATTGCCAATCAGATGATTGACTTAATATTTTACTTTAGATCTAGAGGTGTTTTTTTTTTGGCATCAAATCAAAAATTTAAAAACTCAATTAGGTATGTACCTCAAATTCTTAGATACTGAGAATCAAAAAATTAAAATTTTCCTCAGAATTAAACCCTAAAGTCAAAGAAGAAGTCCCAAGTTCATATTTAAGAGACAAAATATTTTGTCTTTCAGATTGTATGGACAAGAATATAACCTGATTGCAAGTTTTAGCATAACAGAATAACAAGTTTCAATCAGAATGTTGTTGGTTGGCCACTGAAGCCTAACAGAAGTGGACCCTTTAGAAGTAAACATCTACACATCCTTGTTCTACTGCAAAAGAGAGAAACTTAGCAAATATATCAGAATATCCTGGTCCCTGAGTATGGGCAAAATCATCCCTACTGTCATATGGCTGCAGCAAAGTAAGCCTAATTTAGGTTAATAGTCAACATATCGTATTCTTTTGTTCTGTGTCCTTACTAAACTGGGTATTTTGATACCAGTTCCAATGTGTTTGTTAGCTGTGGGGGGGGGGGCAGGGGGGGTTCCTCACACATCCACAAGCAATACTTGGTACACCAGGCAGGTTTCCTAGAATTTAGTAGAATTCTGACACTATTTACCCAGAGTTAGTTTCAGATTTTGCAAGCTAAGTGGTCTGTCCTGCGAGACTGCAGCCCCCCCACCAATCCAGTCCCTGTATTTCAGATGCCAATCACAATCTCTGGTTATTATCTGTACTTCTGATGAAACTGTTATAGATTGTAGCTTTCATTGACCACTGTTTGGACTTCAGTGGCCAGTCCATGTCCATGTTTTACCTATACTTCTGATCAACTGACTATAAATTGGAGGTTCCCATGACCTTCTCCATGGATTCTATTAATTTGCTAGAACAGCTCAAAGAACTTAATAAAAATTTTACTCACTAGATTATCAGTTTATTATGAAAGACTATTGCCCAGGAACCCCTAGATGGAAGAGATACACAGAGCAAGGTATGAGGAAAGGGCAGTGATACCTAGGGTATCACTCTCCCCAAATTTCCATGCATTCACCAATCTTGAAGCTCTCCAAACTTTCTCCTTTAGAGTTTTCATGGAGGCTACATTACACAGGCTTTACTGACTACAGCTTTGACCCCTGGCAAACAAATCACTCTCCAGCCCCCTCTCCCAACTCTAGAGGTCAGGGAGATAAAACCAAAAGTTCCAACCCTCTAATCACATGATTGGTTCCCCTGACAACCAGCCCTCATACTTGGTGGGGGTCCAAAAGTCACCTTATTAACATAACAAAAGACAATTTGTGGCTCATTTAGGAAACTGCAAGGATTTTGGGTCAGGGACTATGGGAAAAGACCAAATATATGTTTGAAATATATTTTGGTCATCTGAAGATCAAATATTTATTTTTCTTATACATCACAATACTGCACTTACACACTGAGCTAACTCTTCATCAGTTTTTGGCTTTTTATTTAGGTTTGCCTAAAATGAGACAAGGTGCTGGATGTATACACTAGGAATGTTCTTGCATCTATAAATGTGTTTTGTGGTCATAGATTAGCATCATGGTTGCTCTCATTTTATTAACCACTTTCACATTTAGATTGGATGAGTCTGTCACCAAGAAAATTTTCAATGTTCTGTTGACAGTATCATTATCCAATGATACAAGTAAATTACCAAGGTTGCAGATGGAAGTTCAGTTCAGTTCAGTCACTTAGTTGTGTCCAGCTCTTTGCGACCACATGGACTGCAGCATGCCAGGCTTCCCTGTCCATCACCAACTCCCAGAGTTTACTCAGACTCATTTCAATTGAGTCAGTGAATGCCATCCTACCATCTCATGCTCTGTCATCCCCTTCTCCTCCTGCCTTCAATCTTTCCCAGCATCAGGGCTTTTTCTAATGAATCAGTTCTTCACATCAGATGGCCAAAGTATTGGAGCTTCAGCTTCAGCATCAGCCCTTCCAATGAATATTCAGGACTGATTAACACTTACATATTTAATACCATATACTTCTTGAATTAGGTAACATACACCACCAAGTATATATTGACTGCTTAATAAGTGTTGAACTTATTGGTATTGCTGTATTATATTGTACTGAAGTATTGGTACTGCTAAACAATCACCAGGAGGAACTGTTACCAAAGGTCTTTTTCTCTTCATCTACACTCAAGTTCTGGGAATTAAATTTTTCAAGATGCAATGTACAGGTGTTATTTCCATCTTCCAGTTTCCAATCAACTTTCTGGGGAGTTCCTATATGGACTAATGATACTAGTACAGACTTTTTATTTCTAATTCAGAGGAGATTTCAGTGGTAAAATAAGAAATGGTTTTGCTTCTACTTTCAGGTAGCAGACTTCCCATTCTGCTCTCATGTAGTTTTCATGGAGAGGTGGTCTTGGTCTACCAGGAATTTATCTATCCCATTATTTAGCTTTTTAGGCTATTCATTTTCTTTTCCTGTGTCCATAGTTCAATTCTTATCAACAATAGCCGATATTTATTAACCTAGAGTTACTTGAACAATTACTTCTACAAAAAATTTTCACTGAATCACCTCATTTAATATCATAGAAAGCTGAGGTAGGTACTAATATTATGCACAGCAAACAGAAGGGGAAAACCAGAAGCACTGACAGACTTGGGTTCCAAAATCACTATGAAATTGAAAGACACTTGCTTCTTGGAAGGAGAGCTGTGACAAACCTAGACAGCACACTGAAAAGTAGAGATGTCATTTTGCCAATAAAGTTCTTTATAGTCAAAGCTTTGGTTCTTTCAGTAGTCATGTATGGATGTGAGAGGTGAACCATAAAGAAGGCTGAGCACCGAATAACTGACGTCCTTAAACTGTGATGCTGTTGACTCTTGAGAGTCCCTTGGACACCAAGGAGATCAAACCAGTCAATCCTAAAGGAAATCAACCCTGAGTATTCATTGGAAGGATTGATGTTGAAGCTGAAGCTCCAATACTTTGGCCACATGATGCAAAGAGCTGACTCATTGGAAAGGACCCTGATGCTGGGAAAGACTGAAGGCAAAGGAGAAGGAGGAGGTATGGGATGAGATGGTTAGATAGCGTCATTAATTCCATGGGCATGAATTGAAACAAACTCTGGGAGATAGAGAAGGATGGAGGAGCCTGGATTGCTGCAGTCCATGGGGTCACAAAGAGTTGGACATGACTTAGTGACTGAATGACAACTTCTAACGTTATGCCCATTTCACCAGTAGGAAGTCTGAGGCACAATGCAGTTAAGAATGTTCCCAGTGTCATACAAGCAAGAGGTAAAGAAGGGAGCTGAGCACCAGCTCTGCAGCCCTATTTCCTGAGGGTGGAAAATCTTGCTTGTACACGTGGATTTCTGTCCATGTACAGTCTTTGTGATTGCTTACGCAGTGAATATATAAAATCTACTATATATAAAGAGGACAAGGAAACATGTCTGAGAGAAGGGATATACAGGCAACATTTATTAAATACTTCAAACTAAAATTCAATCACAACTTATACTAGATACTTACAACCACATAGTGTACTAAATTCTTTATTAAATAAGTTTAAGTTTATATGAAATAAAACTTAATAAGTATAAATATAAATAAGTAAATAAAACTTAATAAGTATAAGATATAAATAAGTTTATATGAAATATAATTTTTACTGATTTGCTCAAGTTTCTGAGTATAAGGTATAATCTTTGCTGTATCTTCCTCTTTAATAAAAGTTTAACAAAGTGCTCATATTCAATAGTACTAACTTATTTCGCTGTACATTGGAAGCTGTTTTAAAAATACACTGATGTTATTAAAAGTTTTTCCTGTTACAAAGAGCACTTAAGTAGATTCAAGATTTACTTACAGAGATACACAGCAGTTAACAAAACCTGGGAACAAATGCAAATATGATGATCTAATTTTTTGTTTTATATTCATTAATATCATCTTTTTGTATACTGAGAGAAAAATTTTCAGTACACAGCAAAAATCATTTTTAATTTACAAATACACAGTTGCTTAATAAAGAATGACTAATAAGCTAAGAGTATTTGTGGTTACCTTGAAGTGTATGATTCACCCATTAGATCTCTCCTTTTCAAGGAATATTTGCATAACTCTGTAGCATTATCATTCCATTAATTTCCAAAGTTCCTGTGATAGATGAAAATCATAAAGTGATGAGCTGATCAGTGTTTTTTTGAAGATTTTGGGAATAATTCCTCTGGCATCCTGAGTTTGGATCTATAAACTTTGAGATGGATTGCATGAGGCACTTTACTTATAAATCAACCCCAAAATGTCTATCTCTGATGTGTCAGTAATAAAAGTCAGGTCACAGTGCCAAATTCACTGAGGAGAAATATTTCAGAAGGCTGTTAGTTCTTTCATAAGGATTTGCATCTTGGTAGTTTCTGGAAGATGTAGTCTGACTAATGTATGTGATCAACCCTCAGTATTTTATATCCAGGCAAGTGTTTTAGAAATATTTTTTAAATAAGTAATAGTGGTGGAGTTTAGGAGGAAAATCATATATATTGAATACTTCTATATTGATAGTCAATGTCTTCATTTAACAAAATAGATTTGCCTGAGCAACATGTGATTGACTGCCAGGGTTTGCCAGTGAATGTAAAGTGACTTTTGTATTCACCTTATTTCTGCCCAATTAGTTTTATTGTTCTGTTTTATTTTGTGTTCTGTTAAGCTATTTCTAAGAGAAAGGCATTTGAAATTTTCTTTGGAACTTAGGCATTAATACTTTCAAATGTATGAAAATTCTTATACGCACCACCAAACAAATACAGATACCTGAGTGCAGAGCCACCTACTCGTAAAGATATCTTAGGTACTGATCTACTGACCTTCTGGGAGGCCATGCCCACACTAGTAGTTAGAGTAAGTGTGAATGAAAGTCACTCAGTTGTGTCTGACTCTTTGTGACTCCATAGGCTATACCGTCCATGGAATTCTCCAGGCCAGAATACTGGAGTGGGTAGTCTTTCCTTTCTCCAGGGGTTCTTCCTAACCCAGGGATAATACTCAGGTCTCCTGCATTGCAGGCATATTCTTTACCAGCTGAGCCACAAGGGAAGCCCAAGAATATTGGAATGGGTCAAGGAAATGCTTAGTCACTGTTGTTTCTGTTTTTTCCCCCTGCTGTCTTATTCACATCAATTCTTGTCAACAAAAAATATATATCCTGAGTCCCGTTGAAAAAAAAATGTTGCTTCCTTCTCTGAAGTGTGCCTCAGACCTTCCCTTTCCTTCACCCCTGATGCTGCTGCCTTCACTTAGGTTTCTGTCTCCTTCTTTTGGCTTCTTGAGCAAATTCTGTGCCATGTTTCTCTCCATTCCTCTCCACCTGCTCTCTCCCCAGCAGAGGATTCTTTCTAAAATTTGAATATAATCATATCAGAGTACTGCCTAAGAGCTAAAGCATTTCAAGGAAAACATTCAAACTAAGCATAAAGGTCCTTCATAATATGACCACATCCTAAATTACAGACCCTGTTTTCTTAAACTATTTTTCTTCACTCTTTCTTTCAAGCACTTTATCCTCTATCCGCACTGGATAATTTCCTGACCTCCTAATGAGTTTATGTATTCTCTCTTTGTGACTTTAATGTGATTCCTTTTTTCCCTGGCAGGTGCCCTATCTTCCATCCATCTCTACCTGCTGAAACCTCTTTCAGACTTAAAGATACAGCCTTGCCTCAGTTGTGTCACTTAAAGATACAGCCTCAGAGGAGGCTGAATTATTTTTACATTTCCCAAGAGTTATTTGTCTTTAAGTCTTTCCAGTCTCATTAACATTAAATAAGTTATTATATCTAAAAAGCACAGGACAATGCCTTTTGATGTGAAGTGTATTCATTTTGTATCTATCTTTTAGACTCTGTCCAATGTGTCTGAAGCTAAGATCCTATGGATGCCTGTGATTTCTGTAGCTCATTTTAAATCATGCCTTTAATAAATTCTAAAGTAATTCTTCAGGATCTATACATTATACATAAGTGAGTTTTTCCTTCTCTTTTAATGGAAATAACAAAAAGTTAAAGCTTATGTCAGTTTCAAGAATCCTGATTCCTCTTGGAATGAAATTAACTCCCACAATCATATATTACAAGTTTATGATCTTCCTTTGTCTGCAGATTTTCAACCATCTGGAATTATGCTTATAATAACTTATACAATTTAAATCACTTGGTGATGCTAATGAACCCTACCTGGGAAATACAAAAGAAGTATAGATACTGATTAATAGTAGCAATCTCAGCCAAACCTGACCACCTCTGCACATTAAATACTACTCTTTGAAAATGACTTCTGACATATTGGCTATTTGAAAATCTGATGAGCCATTTTGCATGAAAAAAAAAATCAGAATCACAGATTTTCTTTGTAGTTGTAATACTTTTTCAAGATTGCCTTATAAAAATAGCCAAATGAAGAATCTAAGTGAAATGGCTTAAAAATGTTTGAAGAGGCAGAAAATTTCTAAGACTGAACCCAGCAGGATATCTCTGAATAAATCACATATTAGAAATGAAAGGTGAAGAAAAACTGTGGAGAACAGTGTAAAATATTTTATAAACTTTTTCAATAATATAGTAAAATATCTTTGGAATAACAATTTTATTTTTACTTTTTTATTAACTTATTTTAATTGGAGGCTAATTACTTTACAATATTGTGCTGGTTTTTGCCATACATTCAAATGAATCAGCCATGGGTGTACATATGTTCCCCATTCTGACCCTCTCTCCCACCTCCCTCCGCATACCATCCCTCAGGGTCATCCCAGTGCACCAGCCCTGAGCACCCTGTCTCATGCATCAGACCTGGACTGGTGATCTATTTCACATATGATAGTATACATGTTTCAATACTATTCTCTCAAATCATCCCACCCTTGCTTTCTCCCACAGAGTCCAAAAGTCTGTTCTTTATATCTATCTTTCTTTTGCTGTCTCTCATATAGGATCATCATTAACATCTTTCTAAATTCCTTATATATATGTTAATATACTGTATTGGTGTTTTTCACTCTAATGTACTTCAGTCTGTGTAATAGGCTCCAGTTTCATCCACTTCATTAGAACTGATTCAAATGAATTTTTTAAAATAGTTGAATAATATTCCATTGTGTATATGTACCCCAGCTTTCTTATCATTTGTCTGTCAATGGACATCCAGGTTGCTTCCATGTCCTGGCTATTGTAAACAGTGCTGAGATGAATATTGGGGTACACAAGTCTCTTTCAATTCTGGTTTCTTCGGTGTGTATGTCCAGCTGGGATTGCTGGGTATTAAGGCAGTTCTATTTCCAGTTTTTTAAGGAATTTCCACACTGTTCTCCATAGTGGCTGTACCAGTTTGCATTCCCACCAACAGCGTAAGAGGGTTACTTTTTCTCCACACTCTCTCCAGCATTTCTTCTTTGTAGACTTGGATAGCAGCCATAATGATCAGCATGAGATGGTACCTCATTGCGATTTGATTTGCATTTCTCTTATAATGAGTGATGTTGAGCACTTTTTCATGTATTTGTTAGCCACCTGTATGTCTTCTTTGGAGAAATGTCTGTGTAGTTCTTTGGCTTATTTTTTTATTGGGTTACTTGTTTTTCTGAAATTGAGCTGCAGGAGTGGTTTGTATATTTTTGAGATTAATTCTTTGCCAGTTGCTTCATTTGCTATTATTTTCTCCCATTCTGAAGGCTGTCTTTTCACTTTGCTGATAGTTACCTTTGTTGTGAAAAAGCTTTTAAGCTTAATTAGGTCCCATTTATTTATTTCTTCTTTTATTTCCATTACTCTGGGAGGTAGGTCATAGAGGATCCTGCTGTGATTTATGTCATTGAGTGTTTTGCCTATGTTTTCCTCTAGGAGTTTTATAGTTTCTGGTCTTTCATTTAGATTTTTAATCTATTTTGAATTTATTTTTTGTATATGGTGTTAGAAAGTGAATTAGTTTCATTCTTTTACAAGTGGTTGACCAGTTTTCCCACCTCCACTTGTTATATCCTTGCCTCCTTTGACAAAAATAAGATGTCCATAGGTGCATGGATTTATCTCTAGGCTTTCTATTTTGTTCCATTGATCTATGTTTCTGTCTTTATGCCAGTACCATACTGTATTGATGACTGTTGCTTTGTAGTATAGTCTGAAGTCAGGCAAGTTGATTCCTCCAGTTCCATTCTTATTTCTCAGGATTGCTTTGGCTAGTCGAAGTTTTTTGTATTTCCATTCAAATTGTGAAATTATTTGTTCTAGTTCTCTGAAAAATACCATTGGTAGCTTGATAGGGATTGCATTGATTCTATAGATTGCTTTGGGTAGTATACTCATTTTCATTATATTGATTCTTCCAATCCATGAACTTGGTATATTTCTCCATTTATTTTTGTCATCTTTGATTTCTTTCATCAGTGTTCTATAGTTTTCTATATATAGGTCTTTTGTTTCTTTAGGTAGATTTATATCTGAGTTTTTTTTTTCTTTTAATTATTCTTTTTGTTGCAATGGTGAATGGAATTGTTTCCTTAATTTCTCTTTGTCTTTTCTCATTGTCAGTGTATGGGAATGCAAGGGATTTCCCTGTGTAATTTTATATCCTGCAACTTTACTGTATTCATTGATTAGCTCTAGTAATTGTCTGGTGGAGTCTTTAGGGTTTTCTCTGTAGAGGATAATATCATCTGCAAACTCTGAGAGTTTTGCTTCTTTTCTAATCTGGATTCCTTTCATTTCTTTTTCTTCTCTGATTGCTGTGGCTAAAACTTGTGAAACTATATTGAGTAGTAGTGGTGAGAGTGGGCATCCTTGTCTTGTTCCTGATTTTAGGGGAAATGTTTTCTATTTTTCACCATTAAGGATAATGTTTGCTGTGGGTTTATCATATATGACTTGTATTATGGTCAGGTATGTTCCTTCTATTTCTGCTTTCTGGAGGGCTTTTTATCATAAATGGATGTTGAATTTTGTCAAAGGCTTTCTCTGCATCTATTGAGATAATCATATGGATTTTATCTTTCAATTTGTTAATGTGGTATATCACATTAATTGATTTGAGAATATTGAAGAATCCTTGCATCTCCGGGATAAAGATCACTTGGTCATGATGTATGATCTTTTTAATATGTTGTTGTATTCTGTTTGCTAGAATTTTGTTAAATATTTTTGCATCTATGTTCATCAGTGATATTGGCCTGCAGTTTTCTTTTTTTCTGGCATCTTTCTCTGGTTTTGGTATTAGGGTGATGGTGGTCTCATAGAATGATTTGGAAATTTACCTTCCTCTGTAAATTTCTGCAAGAGTTTGAATAGGATAGGTGTTAGGTCTTCTCTAAATTTTTGGTACAATTCAGCTATGAAGCCACTTGGTGCTGGGCTTTTGTTTGTTGGAAGGTTTCTGATTTCAGTTTTGATTTCTGTGCTTATGATGAATCTGGTAAGATTTTCTATTTCTTCCTGGTTCAGTTTTGGAAAGTTATACTTTTCTCAGAATGTGTCCATTTCTTCCAAGTTGTCCATTTTATTGGCATATATTTGCTGATAGTAGTCTCATGATCCTTTGTATTTCTGTGTTGTCTATTGTGATTTCTCCTTTTTCATTTCTAATTTTGTTGATTTGATTCTTCTACCTTTTTATCTTGTTGAGTCTGGTTAATGGTTTGTCTATTTTATTTATCTTCTCAAAGAATCAGCTTTTAGTCTTGTTGATTTTGGCTATGGTCTCCTTTCTTTTGCATTTATTTCTGTCCTAATTTTTATGTTTTCTTTCCTTCTACTAACACTGGGGTGCTTAATTTCCTCTTTTACTAGTTGCTTTAGGTGTAGAGTTAGATTATTTATTTGATTTCTCTCCTGTTTCTTGAGGTAGGCTTATATTGCTATGAACCTTCCCCTTAGCACTGCTTTTACTGAATCCCATAGGTTTTGGGCTGCTGTATTTTTAGTTTAATTTTTTTATGCATATTTTGATTTCATTTTTGATTTCTTCTGTGACTTGTTGGTTATTCAGAAGTGTGTTGTTTCACCGCCATGTGTTTGTGGTTTTTGTAGTTGGCTTTTTTTTTTTCCAACCTAGATAGCATATTCAAAAGCAGAGACATTACTTTGCCAACTGAGGTCCGTTTAGTCAAGGCTATGGTTTTTCCTGTGGTCATGTATGGATGTGAGAGTTGGACTGTGAAGAAGGCTGAACGCAGAGGAATTGATGCTTTTGAACTGTGGTGTTGGAGAAGACTCTTGAGAGTCCCTTGGACTGCAAGGAGATCCAACCAGTCCATTCTGAAGGAGTATACTTTGGAAGGAATGATGCTAGAGCTGAAACTTTAGTACTTTGGCCACCTCATGGGAACAGTTGACTCATTGGAAAAGACTCTGATGCTGGGAGGGATTGGGGGCAGGAGGAGAAGGGTACGACAGAGGATGAGATGGCTGGATGGCATCACTGACTCAATGGACGTGAGTCTGAGTGAACTCCGAGAGATGGTAATGTACAGGGAGGCCTGGTGTGCTGTGATTCATGGGGTCTCAAAGAGTTGGAAACAACTGAGCAACTGAACTGAACTGAACTGAACTGAACTGAATGATTCCATTGCCATTTACTTTGTTGTTTTAGGTTTGACTTTATACACCTTTTCTGTGTTTCCTATCTAGAGAATATCCTTTAGCATTTGTTGAAGAGCTGGTTTGGTGGTGCTGAATTCTCTCAGCTATTGTTTGTCTGTAAAGCTTTGGATTTCTCCTTCATATATGAATGAGATCCTTTCTGGGTACAGTAATCTGGTTTGTAAGTTTTTCTCTGTCATCATTTTAAGTATGTCCTGCCATTTTTTCTGGCTTGAAGAGTTTCTATTGAAAGATCAGCTGTTATCCTTATGGGGACCACATTGTGAGTTATTTGTTGTTTTTTCCTTTCTGCTTTTAATATTTGTTCTTTGTGGTTGATATTAGTTAATTTGATTAATGTGTATCCTGGGATCAGATTGATTATATTCTTTGCAGTCAAAAACGCAGAACCTCTATACAGTTCAAAAAAAAAAAAATAAAGACTAGGAGCTGACTGTGGTTTAGATCACAAACTCCTTATTGCCAAAATCAGACTTAAAATGAAGAAAGTAGGGAACACCATTAGACCATTCAGATATGACCTAAATCAAAACACTAATGATTATGCAGTGGAAGTGAGAAATAGATTTAAGGGCCTAGATCTGATAGAGTACAAGATGAACAATGGACTGAGGTTCATGACATTGTACAAGAGACAAGGATCAAGACTATCCTCATGAAAAAGAAATGCAAAAAAGCAAAATGGCTGTTTAGGGAGGCCTTACAAGTAGCTGTGAAAAGAAGAGAAGTGAAAAGCAAAGGAGAGAAGGAAAGATATAAGCATCTGGATGGAGAGTTCCAAAGAATAGCAAGAAGAGATAAGAAGGCCTTCCTCAGTGATCAATGCAAAGAAATAGAGGAAAAGAACAGAATGGGAAAGACTAGAGATCTCTTCAAGAAAATTCGAGATACCAAGGGAACATTTCATGCAAAGGTGGGCTCAATAAAGGACAGAAATGGTCTGGACCTAACAGAAGCAGAAGATACTAAGAAGAGGTGGCAAGAATACACAGAAGAACTGTACAAAAAAGATCTTCATGACCAAGATAAATACGATAGTGTGATCACTCACCTAGAGCCAGACATCCTGGAATGTGAAGTCAAGTGCATCTTAGAAACCATCACTGTGAACAAAGCTAGTGGAGGTGATGGAATTGCAGTAGATCTATTTCAAATCCTGAAAGATGATGCTCTGAAATATGCCAGTCAATATGCCAGGAAATTTGGAGAACTCGGCAGTGGCCACAGGACTGGAAAAGGTTAGTTTTCATTCCAATCACAAAGAAAAACAATGCCAAAGATTGCTCAAACTCCTGTACAGTTGCACTCATCTCACATGCTAATAAAGTAATGCTGAAAATTCTCCACGCCAGATATGCAGATGACACCATCCTTATGGCAGAAGGTGAAGAGGAACTAAAAAAGTCTCTGGATGAAAGTAGAAGAGGAGAGTGGAAAAGTTGGCTTAAAGCTCAACATTCAGAAAACGAAGGTCATGGCATCTGGTCCCATCATTTCATGGGAAATAGATGGGGAAACAGTGAAAACAGTGTCAGACTTTACTTTTTTGGGCTCCAATATCACTGCAGATGGTGATTGCAGCCATGAAATTAAAAGACGCTCACTCCTTGGAAGGAAAGTTATGATCAACCTAGATAGCATATTGAAAAGCAGAGACATTACCTTGCCAACAAAGGTCCTTCTAGTCAAGGCTATGGTTTTTCCTTTGGTCACGTATGGATGTGAGAATTGGACTGTGAAGAAAGCTGAGCACCGAAGAATTGTTGCGTTTGAACTGTGGTGTTGGAGAAGACTCTTGAGAGTCCCTTGGACTGCAAGGACATCCAATCAGTCCATTCTGAAGATCTGCCCTGGGATATCTTTGGAAGGAATGATGCTAATGCTGAAACTCCAGTACTTTGGCCACCTCATGCGAAGAGTTGACTCTTTGGAAAAGACTCTGATGCTGGGAGGTATTGGGGCAGGAGGAGAAGGGGACAACAGAGGATGAGATGGCTGGATAGCATCACTGACTCTATGGACGTGAGTCTGAGTGAACTCCGGGAGTTAGTGATGGACAAGGAGGCCTGGTGTGCTGCGATTCATGGGGTCGCAAAGCGTCGGACTCAACTGAGCAACTGAACTGAACTGAACTGAACTAAACTGAACTTAACTGGGGTGTTTCACCTTGGGTTTATCCTGCTTGGGACTCTCTGGGTTTCTTGGACTTGGGTGGATATTTCCTTCCCCATTTTAAGGATGTTTTCAACTATTATCTCCTCAAGTATTTTTGCATGGCTTTTCTTTTTCTCTTCTTCTGGGACTTCTATGATTTGAATGTTGCGGCACTTAACATTGTCCCAGAGGTCTCTGAGGTTGTCCTCACTTCTTTTAATTATTTTTTCTTTTTTCCTTTCTGCTTCATTTATTTCCACCATTCTATCATCCATCTCACTTATCCTATCTTCTGCCTCACTTGTTTTATTGTTGCTTCCCCCAGAGTGCTTTTGATCTCAATTACTGCATTATTCATTATTGATTGACTCTGTTTTATTTCTTCTTGGTTCTTGTTAAACTTTTCTTGCATCTTCTCAGTCCTTATCTCCAGACTATTTATCTGTAACTCCATTTTTTTCCAATATTTTGGATCATTTTAACTATCATTATTCTGAATTCTTTTTCAGATAGACTCCCTATCTTCTCCTCTTTTGTTTGGTTTGGTGGGCTTTTATCATGTTCCTTTACCTGCTGAATATTTCCCTGCTTTTTCATCTTGTTTAGGTTGCTGTGTTTGGGGTGGCCTTTCTGTATGCTGGAAGTTTGTAGTTCCTCTTTATTGTGGAGGTTCCTCCCTGTGTGTGGGGTTGAATAAGTGGCTTGTCAAGGTTTCCTGGCTAGAGAAGCTTGAGTCAGTGTTCTGGGGAGTGTCGCTGGATCTCTTCTCTCTGGAGTGCAATGAAGTGTCCATAGTGAATCTTGAAGTGTCTATCGGTTTGGTGTGACTCTAGGCCGCCTGTATTTTTGTGCTCAGGGTTATGTTCCTGAATTTTTGGAGAATTAGCTTGTTGTATCTTGCTCTGAAACTTTTTGGCTCTTGGGTGGAGGCTGGCTTCAGTGTAAGAATGGAGGGTTTTGGATGAGCTCTTATCTATCAATGTTCCCTGAAGTCACGAGTTTTCTGATGTTCTCAAGTTTTATATTTAAGCCTCCTGCCTCTGGCTTATTCTTACAGTAGCCTCAAGACTTCTCCATCCATACAGCACTGATGAAAAAACAAATAGGTTAGTGGTGAAAATATTCTCCACAGTGGGGGACACCCAGAGAGATTCACAGAGTTACATGGAGAAGAGAAGAGGGAGGAGGGAGATAGAGGTGACCGGGAGAAGAGGGGAAATCAAAAGGGGAGAGAGTAATCTAGCCAGTAATCAATTCCTTATTTGCTCTCCACAGTCTGGAACCCTCAGAGGTTCATGGAGTTCCATAGAGAAGAGAAGAGGGAGGAAGGAGATAGATTTGACCAGGAAGAGAGGAGAGGGAGTCAAAAGGAGAGAGAACAGTCTAGCCTGTGATTAGTTCCCTTAGTGTTCTCCACAGCCTGGAACACCCAAAGAGATTCATAGAGCTGGGTAGAGAAGAGAAGGGAAGGAGGAGATAGATGTACCTGGAGGAGAAAAAGAAGTCAACAGCGGGAGAGAGCAATCAAGACAGTGATCACACTCCTAAGTAAAAACGAGTACTAAAGGTTGGATTCTTATTGGTTCAGAATTGATGACAAATACCAAAAAGCAAAGATTAAAAATCTAGAGTAGAGGTTAGACTCTCAAAAATACAATATTTTTAAAAATCACCAAAGTTATTTTAAATATATATGAAATTTGCTTTAAAAATAGAATATTTTTTGGTAAGGTAATAGTAGGTTTTCAAAATGAAAATTAAAGGAGTAATAAAGAACTTAAAAACTAAAAAATAATTAAAAATGATAATAGTAAAATATATCTAGGAATTTCTCTGGAGCTGTTGAAGGCAGTGTGAGTGGGGTCAATTCAGTTTCAGATAGTTCCTGTTCCAGCTTATACTTTTTTCTCAAGGTCTATAGGTCCCTTGCAATGTAGCCAATGCTAACTATAATATTTTAATCTGGTGCATCTGTCACTTACAAAGTGGTTGCCTCTTTGTTTATTTAGGCTTCCTCTGTTTGCAAAGCTCTTCAGTATTTAACTTCTACCCTGACACAAGGGGACAAAGGTGATCATTTATTTAGGCTAACTTGCTCAACTGAGCTGCAGGGTGGGAGAAACACTGCAAACAAATATCACTGCCATATGTGGGAAGTGCTTGCAGTGTCAGCCACATTGGGTTTGCCCCAGCTCCCGGCGTGTGTACTCTCCTGATCTACACTGTTCAGGCTCCAGGTTGTTCTGCAGGGGAAATGTCTAAAGCATGCTGGGTTACATGCACTTCCCAGGTCTAAGCTGCTCATGTTCAGGTTTGTGGATACTCCAGAAAGGCACAGACTTGGTTGGGCCTGCATTTTGTGCCCTTCCCAGGTCCGAGCAGCTCAGATGACCAGGTGCCTGTCAAGCACACTCTCCCCAGGTAGGGTGGTGCATCTTATCACCTCCCCTGTCCCAGTCGCTCCATCTCCTGGGTGTTCAGCAACAGCACTGTCTCAGGTGTGCCGTGTGTCTCCTCTGGGGAGCTGATTTCTGGCTGCAACCCATCTGGCAGATGTCAATTATCCAGGATTCCAGGAAGACTTGGTTAGCAACTGGGAATCTGCTTACAGTTTGGTAGTGGATACCATCTCTGGAGCCAAGTTTGTCCCTTGCCTTGCAGCTCTGGTTATCGCCAGCCTTCCTCCCTGCCTCCAGTGGGGGATGGACCAGTCCACTGCCAGCTAGCTTTCTTCTGGTATTTGCTCAGTCCTTTGTTCTGTGAGCAGGCCTAACAGTGACTTCAGTTCAGTTCAGTCGCTCAGTCATGTCCAACTCTCTGCGACCGCATGAATCGCAGCACGCCAGGCCTCCCTGTCCATCACCACTCTTGGAGTTCACTCAGATTCACATCCATCGAGTCAGTGAAGCCATCCAGCCATGTCATCCTCTACCATCCCCTTCTCCTCCTGCCCAATCCCTCCCAGCATCAGAGTCTTTTCCAAAGAGTCAACTCTTCGCATGAGGTGGCCAAAATACTGGAGTTTGAGCTTTAGCATCATTCTTTCCAAAGTATACCCAGGGCTGATCTCCTTCAGAATGGACTGGCTGGATCTCCTTGCAGTCCAAGGGACTCTCAAGAGTCTTCTCCAACACCACAGTTCAAACACATCAATTCTTCAGTACTCAGCCTTCTTCACAGTCCAACTCTCACATCCATACATGACTACTGGAAAAACCATAGCCTTGACTAGACAAACCTTAGTCGGCAAAGTAATGTCTCTGATTTTGAATATGTTATCTAGGTTGATCATAACTTTCCTTCCAAGAAGTAAGTGTCTTTTAATTTCATGGCAGCAGTCACCATCTGCAGTGAGTTTGGAGCCCCCCAAAATAGTCTGAAACTGTTTCCACTGTTTCCCCATCTATTTATCATGAAGTGATAGGGCCAGATGCCATGATCTTCGTTTTCTTTTTTTCTTTTTTTTTTACTTTATTCTACTTTACATACTGTATTGGTTTTGGCATACATTGACATGAATCAGCCACAGGTGTACACTAGCTTCCAATCCTGAAACCCTCTCCCATCTCTCACCCCATATCATCTCTCTGGATCATCCCCGTGCACCAGCCCCAAGCATTATGTATCCTGTATTGAACATAAACTGGTGCTTCGTTTCTGACATGATAGTATACATGTTTCAATGGTATTCTCCCACATCATCCCACCCTCTCCCTCAGAAGCCAAAAGTCCGTTCTATACCTCTGTGTCTCTTTTGTTGTCTCACATACAGGGTCATCATTACTATCTTTCTAAATTCCATTTATATGTGTCAGTATGAAGTCCTGTGACCAGATGCCATGATCTTTGTTTTCTGAACGTTGAGCTTTAAACCAGCTTTTGCACTCTCCTCTTTTACTTTCATCAAGAGGCTTCTTACTTCCTTTTCGCTTTCTGCCATAAGGGTGGTGTCATCTGCATATCTGAGATTACTGATATTTATCCTGGCAATCTTGATTCCAGCTTGTGTTTCTTCCAGTCCAGCATTTCTCATGATGTACTCTGCATATAATTTGAATAAGCAGAGTGACCATATACAGCCTTGGCGTACTCCTTTTTCTATTTGGAACCAGTCTGTTGTTCCATGTCCACTTCTAACTGTTACTTCCTGACCTGCATACAGATTTCTCAAGAGGCAGGTTAGGTGGTCTGGTATTCCTGTCTCTTTCAGAATTTTCCACAGTTGATTGTGATCCACATAGTCAAAGGCTTTGGCATAGTCAATAAAACAGAAATAGATATTTTTCTTGATCTTTCTTGCTTTTTCCATGATCCAGGGGATGTTGGCATTTAATCTCTAGTTCCTCTGCCTTTTCTAAAGACAGCTTGAACATCAGGAAGGTCATGGTTCACGTATTACTGAAGCCTGGCTTGGAGAATTTTGAGCATTACTAGTGTGTGAGATGAGTGCAATTGTGCGGTAGTCTGAGCATTCTTTGATATTGACTTTCTTTGTGATTGGAATGAAAACTGACCTTTTCCAGCCCTGTGGCCACTGCTGAGTTTTCCAAATTTGCTGGCATATTGAGTGCAGCACTTTCACAGCATCATCTTTCAGAATTTGAAATAGTTCTAATGGAATTCTATCACCTCTAGCTTTGTTTGTAGTGATGCTTTCTAAGGCTCACTTAACTTCACATTCCAGGATGTTTGGCTCTAGGTGAGTGATCACACCATCGTGATTATCTGGGTCATGAAGATCTTTTTTGTACAATTCTGTGTATACTTGCCACTTCTTCTTAATATCTTCTGCTTCTGTTAGGTCCAGACCATTTCTGTCCTTTATTAAGCCCATCTTTGCATGAAATGTTCCCTTGGTATCTC
>SJYC01134166.1:0-24333 GCA_006408675.1 Madoqua kirkii | reverse complement strand
AACTGACTCTTTTGAAAAGACCCTGATGCTGGGAAAGATTGGAGGCAGCAGGAGAAGAGGATGACAGAGGATCATATGGTTGGATGGCATCATTGACTCAATGGACGTGATTTTGAGTAAGCTCTAGGAGTTTGTGCTGAACAGGGAAGCCTGGTGTGGTGCAGTCCATGGATTTTCAAAGAGACAGACACAAGTGAGTGACAGAACTGAACTGAACTGAAAGTGTATTCAAATTATATCATTTTAGGTTATTTCCCAAAGACAAGTGTTTATTTATTTATTTTTACTTTACAATATTGTATTGGTTTTGCCATACATTGACATGAATCTGCCATGAGTGTACACGTGTTCCCCATCCTGAACCTCAATCCCCATCCCATCCCTCTGGGTCATCCCAATGCACCAGCCCTGAGCATCCTGTAGCATGCATCAAACCTGGACTGGCGATTCATTTCACATATGATAATTTACATGTTTCAATGCTATTCTTCCAAATATTCCCACCCTTGCCCTCTCCCATAGAGTCTTAAAGAATGTTCTATACATCTATGTCTCTTTTGCTATAAAGACAATTTTATAAATAAATCACTGCAAATATGTATTTTAAGAGTTCCATAAATCCTTTTTTTGATATAAAATGGCATGTTGTTGTTCAATTTGTAAGTCATGTCTGAATCTTTGTGACACCACAGACTGAAGCACACCACGCTTCCCTGTTCTTCACTGTTTCTTGCAGTTTGTTCAAACTCATATTTATTGGATGAATGAGGCCATCCAACCATCTCATCCTCTGTTGTTCTCTTCCCCTCTTGCCCTCGACCTTTCCCAGAATGAAAGTCTATTCCAGTGAGTCAGTTCTTCACATCAGGTGGCCAAAATATTAAAGTTTCAGCTTCAGCATTAGCCTTTCCAATGAATATTCAAGACGGTTTTGATATCCTTGCTCTCAAAGGAACTCTCATGAGCATTTGCAGCACCATAATATAAAGCATCAGTTCTTCAGCATTCAGCTTTCCTTATGTTCCAGCTCTCACATCCACACAGGATTGCTGGAAAAAACATATTTTTTACTACCCTTGTTAGCAAAATGAATTCTCTGCTTTTTAATACACCATCTAGATTTGTTATAGCTTTCTTTCCAAGTAGCAAGTGTCTTTTAATTTCATGTTTGGAATTCCATCACTGCCACTACTTTTGTTCTTTGCAATGCTTCCTAATGCCTACTTCACTTTGTGATTCAGGAAGTCTGACTCTATGTGTGTGACCACACCATTATGGTTATCTGGGTCATTAAGACATTTTTTTGTATTGTTCCTCTGAACATTATTGCCACCTCCTGTTAATCTCTTCTACTTCTGTTAAGTCTTTGCTGTTTCTTTTATTATGTGCATCTTTGGATGAAATGTTCCCATGATATCTCCAATTTTCTTGAAAAGATCACTAGTGTTCCCTGTTCTAATTTTTTCCTCTATTGCTTTTCATTGTTCATGTAAGAAGGCTCTCTTATCTCTCCTTGCTAGCCTCTGGAACTCTGCATTCAGTTGAGAATATCTTTCCATTTCTCCTTTGCGTTTTGCTTCTCTTCTTTTCTCAGTTATTTATAAGGACTCCTCAGACAACAATTTTTCCTTCTTGCATTTCGTTTTCTTTGGGATGGTTCTGGTCATTGGTTCTTGTAGAATGTTACAAACTTCTGTCCATAGTTCTTTAGGCACTCTATCTATCAAGTATAATCCCTTGAATCTATTTATCACCTCCACTATACAATCTAAGGAATTTCACTTAGGTCATACTAAATGGCCTAGTGGATTTTCCCTACTTTCCTCAATTTAAGCTTGAATTTTGCAATAAGGAGCTCATAAGCTGAGCTACAGTCAGCTCTACATCTTTTCTTTGCTGACCGCGTAGAGCTTCTCTGTCTTCAGCGGCAAAAATATAATCAATCTGACTTTGGTATCTGTTGATTAGGTGATGTCCACGTGTAGAGTCATCTTTTGTGTTGTTGGAAGAGTGTTTGCTATAAACAAAAAATCTGTTAGCCTTTGCCCTGCTTCATTTTGTGCTTCATGGCATATAACAAAAAGTTATATGTAAATAAAACTGTAAAATTGGCATATAACTAAACAGGTCCATAGAGCTCTGAAATTAAATGTTTACAAGCCTGAAATTTTACTCAGTTTGTTTCTGGGATCTATAAGATCTAGGGAAGTTTCTTAATTTTGGAATCACTTACTGTACCTAGTATAATACTCAGTTCTTAGTAGATTTTAACAAATAATTGACAGTGAATATTTGGACACTCAATCTTTATATCCTGATGTAAATCAAGATTTCTTGTTTATTGTGATATTCATGTTCTGCAGCAAACAGATGACAAATCTCAGTAAAGTTATGAAGGAAATATAGAACAGAAAGAGTGTCTGATCTGAAAATGTTGATTCACTAGTTCTTGCTTAATGACCAGCCTTATCACCTATTTCTCTTAATTCCACAGATGTAAAAGTACATGCAAATTATTTTTATTTTCCTTGACAACCTATGCTTTGGTTGAAGAAATTTGTCTAGAGTTTTTATTTTCTAATCTGATTGATACCTAATTTCATAATATTGGTTATAGAAATTAGCCTTGTTTTGGTTTTGTTTCTAGTCTATTCTACTAGCAAAAGTTTGTAGGGTGGAGAATCCAAGAGAAAATGAACTATATATCCAGATAACTCAAGATCTTTTAGAACTAACACCCAAAAAAGTTGTCCTTTTCATTATAGGGAACTGGAATGCAAAAGTAGGAAGTCAAGAAACACCTGGAGTAATAGGCAAACTTAGCCTTGGAGTACAGAATGAAGCAGGGCAAAGGCTGATAGAGCTTTGCCAAGAGAACACACTGGTCATGGCAAACAGCCTCTTCCAACCACACAAGAGAAGACTCTACACATGGACATCACCAGATGACCATCACCAAAATCAGACTGATTATATTCTCTGCAGCCAAAAATGGAGAAGCTCTATAGAGTCAGCAAAAATAATACTGGGAGCTAACTGTGGCTCAGATTATGAACACTTTATTGCCAGATTCAGATTTAATTGAAGAAAGTAAGGAAAACCACTAGACCATTCAGGCTCAGGTATGACCTAAATCAAATCCCTTACAATTATACAGCGGGAGTGAGAAATAGAATTAAGGGACTAGATCTGAGATAGAGTGCCTGAAGAACTATGGACAGAGGTTAGTGACTTACAAGAGACAGAGATCAAGACCATCTCCAAGAAAAAGAAATGCAAAAAAGCAAAATGGCTGTCTGGGGAGGGCTTACAAATAGCTGTGAAAAGAAGGTGACCAAAAAGCAAAGGAGAAAAGGAAAGATATACCCATTTGAATGCAGAGTTCCAAAGAATAGCACGGAGAGATAAGAAAGCCTTCCTCAGTGATCAGTACAAAGAAAAAGAGGAAAACAACAGAATGGGAAAGACTAGAGATCTCCTCAAGAAAATTAGAGATACCAAGGGAAAATTTCATGCAAAGATGGGCTCAATAAATAACTGAAATGGTATGGACCTAACAGAAGCAGAAAATATTAAGAAGTGGTGGCAAGAATACACAGAAGAACTGTAGAAAAAAAATCTCCATTATCCAGATAATCACGATGGTGTGATCACTCACCTAGAGCCAGACATCCTGGAAATGAAAGTCAAGTGGACCTTAGGAAGCATCACTATGAACAAAGCTAGTGGACGTGATGGAATTCCAGTGGAGCTGTTTCAAATCCTAACAGATGATGCTGTGAAAGTGCTACATTCAATATGCCAGCAAATTTGGAAAACTCGGCAGTGGCCACAGGACTGGAAAAGGTCAATTTTCATTCCAATATGAAGAAAGGCAATGCCAAAGAATGCTCAAACTACCGCAAGATTGTCCTCATCTCACATGCTAGTAAAGTTATACTCAAAATTCTCCAACCCAGGCTTCAACAATATGTGAACCGTAATTTTCCAGATATTCAGGCTGGATTTAGAAAAGGCACAGAAACCAGAGATCAAATTGCCAACATTCATTGGATCATTGAAAAAGCAAGAGAGTTCCAGAAAAACATCCATTTCTGCTTTATTGACTATGTCAAAGACTTTGATTGGGTGGATGACAGCAAACCGTGGAAAATTCTGAAAGAGATGGGAATATCAGACCACATGACCTGCCTCTTGAGAAACCTGTATGCAGGTCAGGAAGCAACAGTTAGAACTAGACATGGAAAAACAGACTAGTTCCAAATAGGAAAAGGAGTACATCAAGGCTGTATATTGTCACCTGCTTATATAAGTTATATGCAGAGTACATCATGAGAAATTTTGGGCTAGAGGAAGCCCAAGCTGAAATGAAGACTGCCGGGAGAAATATCAATAACCTCAAATTTGCAGATGACACCGCTGTTACAGCAGAAAGTGAATAAGAACTAGGGAGCCTCTTGATGAAAGTGAAAGAGGAGAGTGAAAAAATTGGCTTAAAGCTCAACATTCAAAAAACTAAGATCATGGCATCTGGTACCATCACTTTATAGCAAATAGAAGGGGAAACAGTAAAAACAGTGGCTGATTTTATTTTGGGGGGCTCCAAAATCACTGCTGATAGTGACTGTAGCCATGAAATTAAAAGATGCTTACTCTCTGGAAGGAAAGTTATAACCAACCTAGACAGCATATTAAAAAGCAGAGACATCACTTTGTCAACAAATGTCCATCTCATCAGTACTATGGTTTTCCAGTAGTCATGTATAGATATGAGAGTTGGACAATAAAGAAAGCTGAGCCCCAAAGAATTGATGCTTTTGAACTGGGTTGTTGGAGAAGACCTGAGAGTCCCTTGGACTGCAAGGAGATCCAACCAGTCCATCCTAAAGGAGATCAGTCCTGAGTGTTCATTTGAAGGACTGATGTTCAAGCTGAAACTCCAATACTTTGGCCACCTGATGGGAAGATCTGATTTATTTGATGCTGGTATAGATTTAAGGTGGGAGGAGAACAGGACTACAGAGGATGAGATGATTGGATGGTGTCACCAACTCAATGGAGATGAGTTTGAGTAGACTCTGGGAGTTGGTGATGGACAGGGAGCCCTGGCATACTGTGGTCCATGGGGTCGTGAAGAGTTGGACATAACTGAGTGACTATACTGAACTAAACTCAGGAAAATGGAAAAGCAAAATATTCATACACTAATACAGTGTAATGTTTTCTGGTGTATTTTAAGACAAAGTATATTTTTAGTCTAAAACTATCTCCTAAATGTTAGAATTCTCTTTTTCACTCTCTTAATGTGTACATGATTTAGAGCACTTTTGAAGTATGTAAATTAAGAAAATAATGTATTTTTAGACTTTGTTATAAGTATGTTATGGATTTAATTGTGATACTTCAAATTATATGATGAGGTTCTAATTCTCAGGTTTTCAGAAACTGATCTTATTTGGAATAAATTGTCCTCGCAGATGTAATTGGTTAAGTTGAGGTCATAAGGAACCAAGGTAGGTCCTTAATCCAACAAACATTATCATTCCTTATAAGAAGACGGTAGAGAAATACAGGAGGAGATAACCATGTGAAAAAGCAGGCACAGAGGAAAGACAGTCATGTAAAGATTGAGGCAGGTTGTTGTGATGGTGCTGGTTTAATTACTAAGTCATGTCCAGCTCTTGCAACCACATGGACTGTAGCCTGCCAGGTTCCTCTGTCCATGGGATTTCCCAAACAAGGAACCAGAGTGGGTTGACATTTTCTTCTCCAGGGGATCTTCCCAACGTAGGGATTGAAACTGGGTGTCTTGTATCACAAGCAGTCTCTGCATTGCAGGCAGCTTATTTGCCAACTGATCCACCAAGGAAGCCCCTTTATGCTGCTATAAGGCAGTAACTGTCTATGGATACCAGGATCTAGAAGAGGCAGGAAGCATCCCCCATTCCCAAGAGGCTTCAAGGGAGAATGGCCCCACCAACATCTTGATTTCAGACTTTTATCTTCCAAAACCATGAGAGAAAAATATTTCTATTGCTTTAAGGCATCCAGTTTGTGAACTTTGTTCTGGCAGCTGTAAGTAACTAACACAAAGGGCATATTACAAAATCATCATCAATAATCTGACCAAAAGAAATACTAGTAAGACATATGCCAAACATATAAATATAAGTAAATAAATATATATGTGTGTATATATATATATATATATATAACCTGCCTGCCACTATAGGAGACATTAAGAGACACAAGTTCAATCCCTAGGTCAAGAAGAACCCCTGGAGGAGGGCAAGGCCACTCACTCTGGTATTCTTACCTGTAGAATCCCATGGACAGAGGAGCCTGGTGGGCTATAGTCCATAAGATCACAAAGAGTAGGACCTGACCAAAGTGATATATATGCACATATATATATATATATGTGCATACACACATACATATAATGACTAAGCATGCACAAATATATATATATATATATATTTGTGTGTATATATATATATATATGGTTATTGGTTTCATGAAGAACAGTTGTGTGGTGTGTTGGTTAAAAGCTTACACTTGAGTGTTAATTAAATTTATTGGATATTAGTTTTACAATCTTGGTCAATGTACCTTTCTCAAGCCTTAGTTTTCTCATGATTGAAAAATGAATACTAAGTACTTGTGCTACTGCTGCTGTTGCTGCTGCGTCGCTTCAGTCATGTCCGACTTTGTGTGACCCCATAGACGGCAGCCCACCAGGCTCTGCCGTCCCTGGGATTCTCCAGGCAAGAATACTGGAGTGGGTTGCCATTTCCTTCTCCAATGCATGAAAGTGAAAAGAGAAAGTGAAGTCACTGAGTTGTGTCCAACTCTCAGTGACCCCATGGACTGCAGCCTACCAGGCTCCTCCGTCCATGGGATTTTCCAGGCAAGAGTAATTGAATATCTTTTAAAGATTAAATGAATTAAACATGGAAAATTCTTAAAAAAGAGTCTGATAATTTGACAATGTTCAACAAGGAATCATTACTATTATTGTACTGTGTTTTTCTGTATTTTCTATATTGTATAATCTTTTATGTATTAAGTTTGTAATTAGAAAAAAAGAACAATAAAAATTATTTAGAAAATATGTCTAACAGTTGTTGATAGCTTGCAATGTACAAATGCTATTTATGTATCATGCCTGCATTTTATCATTCATATCTCACAGATATTATGAGATATGCATCATTTCTAGTCAATATTATATATGAAATTAGTATACTTTAATGATGTGAACTAAATTGGTAAAAACAGAATCATTCTAGACCATTCAAATGTTGAAATTTTCTTAATTCCTATGTTATATTACCTCTTGGATGTTTCACTGGTCCTTCTCCCAAACAAAATAATATAATCTTGTAATCTTGTGTCAACTGATTATGCTGTATTCTTTGATTTACTTTTCTATTCTTTGAAATTGTGACATGCTTGTGAGAAAAGAAGAATCATATTACTTGTATTTTCCAGAAAACCTGATTTGGAGTCTGTGGTTCTAATCTCCTTGTAATCCTCATTTCTTTCTATTGATTTCTTATGTTATTTTATTTTTATGTAAGATATTAACTTTTAGATGGAACTGAATGTGGGTTGTATATTGAGTAAATTTCAATTCAAAGCCCAAATAAGTAAGCATATAATGCACCTCACTGAATATCACAAATGCCTCTTGTAAGCTTGATATTTAATTGAATATAATCAGATAAACATAACTTTAACTCCTCTTATTATCCCAAAATGTAAAATTAGGATTCCATGATTTTAAAAACATGTTAAAAGCAAAACATATTTTTTTAGTTATGTGAAGATATTTCTCTCATTTAGTCAAACAAATGTTATTAATGATTTTATTCTATTTTTTCTTTTCTGATGATCCAATTTAATCAGTTCTTGTTAAATCTCTCAACAATTAATGGCCTGATAATTAAGATGACTTTCCAGCGAGTGTAGAAGATTTATTATTCCTAAAGGAAGGCTTTCACTGAAAGATGATGTGTCTGATATCTTAGACATTTCAGACCCTCTTAGAAATACTTTCTGGGCTTCCATGGTGGTTCAGTGGGTAGCAATCTGTCTGTCAATGAAAAGGACACAGGTTTGATCCCTGGTTCAGGAATATTCCATATGTGGTGGAACAAATCAGCCCACGATGCACCACATTTATGGAGCCCATAAGCTGCAACTGCTGAAGCCCGTGTGCTGATAGCTGTGCTCTGCAACAGGAGACACCACCCGGTGAGAAGCCTGCACACCAGAACTAGACAGTAGCCCCCACCTGTCGCAACTAGAGAAAGCCTGTGCACAGTAAGACCCAGTGCAACCAAAAACAATAAAATAAAATAAAAACCCTTTCTGATTTTGTTTAGAACACTTCATTTGATCCTCAAAAAAGCTAATTTCTCCATGTCTTCTTTTTCTGAATTAAAATACTTGCTTCCCTAAGATAACAATAACTGCCAAGAACAGCGTATCAAAATAAATAGCTCAAACACAAGAGAAACATATTTCTTACTCATGTGAAGCACAACATTCATATTCTTGATCAATAATGGCCCTCTACAAGATAATCTGTTATCCAGGATTTGTCTGTCACCTGTGACTCCACTGTCAGTGCATGCCTTTCACATTTGCTACACTTGTCTTCATCAATCTGATGGTTGCAACAGCAGACAAACTGTTAAGGAGAAGTTTATAGGTCACTTCAGAAAGTGACACAGACCACTTTTGCTCATCCTCTGTGACTACTGATATGTAAAATGGCCATATCTATCTTCAAGTTAAACTAAGAAATGGAGTCTAAGATTATTCATGGACAGAGAAGTAAAAGACTGTCAATCACTCTCACATTCTTGAACTCAAACTGTAACTGTCAAAGGAAAGAATTAGGTTAGGAATAGCCATGCTAATAGTTCTTATTATAACTAGAGGAAGAAAAGTTAGCCACATATAGCAAACCAATGAAATGAGAGATAAGAAGCAAAATGTGGTTCAAACGATTCATAGCCCTAGTATCTATTGTGGAGAAGGCAATGGCACCCGACTCCAGTACTGTTGCCTGGAAAATCCCATGGATGGAGGAGCCTGGTAGGATACAGTCCCTGAGGTCGCGGAGAGTCAGACACAACTGAGCGACTTCACTTTCACGCATTGGAGAAGGAAATGGCAGCCCATGTCAATACTCTTAGCTGGAGAATGCCAGGGACAGAGGAGCGTGGGGGGTGGGGGTAGTGCTTATTTTGAATGATACATTTGAATGATCGGAAAATAGAGAATACGAGATGGTGATGCTGGGAAAGATTGCGGCCAAAAACAGAGGAGAGTGGCAGAGGATGAGATGGTTAAACAGCGTTACCAACTCAATGGACATGAATCTGAGAAAACTCGATGGGATTGTAAAGGACAAGGGAGCCTGGCATGATGCAGTCTATGGGGTTGCGAAGAGTCAGACATGACTTAGTGACTGAACAACAACAAAATCCTACACCCATATTCTTCTCGTTATTCTTGGACATTTCAGAGAGATCTAGTTTTCTTAAAGAGTTAAATTTAAGATTTAGTACTTGTTAAAAGAAATATTTTTAAACCCTAACATAATAGAGGACAACACATTATTTTCAATATTGTATTTATTATAAAATCATGGGGTTCTTTTTTAAAAATGTAATATAGTTTTTTTATATTGGAGTATAATTGATCTTGGGGTTCTTAGAACACAACAATACAACTTCTTTTTGCCTCAAAATAAGTCATTAACCCACAAAATTAAGAGTGATCCTTTTCTATTACTATATTGAATTTTAAAATAATGCACTTTGCTTAGAATAAAGTGTAAAGTGAAGTGAAAGTCACTCAGTTGTGTCTGACTCTTTGAGAACCCATGGACTATACAGTGCATAGAATTCTCTAGGCCAGAATACTGGAGTGGGTAGCCATTCTCTTCTTTAGGGGATCTTCCCAACCCAGGAAATGAGCTCAGGTCTCCCTCATTGCAGGTGGATTCTTTACCAGCTGAGCCACAAGGGAAGCCAAGAATAATGTGTAATCAGTGCAAAATATCTGACCTCTTTAAACTAGGTATAGCAGGGATTAAAAAAAAAAAAAGTCAAAGACTGAGATTCAGACAAATGCCCGTGGTTGTCCTTGATTTGAATAAGTCCTGTTTGGGCTTATCTGGTGGTTCAGCAGTAAAGAATCCACCTGCTAAGCAGAAGACGTGACTTTGATTCCTGGGTCAGGAAGATCCCCTGGAGAAGGAAATGGCAACTCACTCCAGTATTCTTGCCTGGAAAATCCCATGGACAGAGGAGCCTGATATGTTATAGTCCACGGGGTCGCAAAGAGTCAGACACACTGAGGACTAAACAACAAGGAGTCCCTAGAGCACTGCTGAGCAGAGCCAACATGTATTTCCCCAGATGCTAGTTACCACCGCTGACAGGCAGTTCAGTTCAGTCGCTCAGTCGTGTCCGACTCTTTGCGACCCCATGAATCATAGCACACCAGGCCTCCCTGTCCATCACCAGCTCCTGGAATTCACTCAAACTCATGTCCATCGAGTCATTTGGTAATGCCAAACAGCCATCTCATCTTCTGTCCTCCTCTTCTCCTCCTGCTCCTAATCTCTCCCAGGATCAGAGTCTTTTCCAGTGAGTCAGCTCTTCGCATGAGATGGCCAAAGTACTGGAGTTTCAGCTTTAGCATCATTCCTTCCAAAGAACACCCAGGACTGATCTCCTTTAGAATGGACTGGTTGGATCTCCTTGCAGCCCAAGGGACTCTCAAGAGTCTTCTCCAACACCACAGTTCAAAAGCCTCAATTCTTCGGTGCTCAGCTTTCTTCACAGTCCAACTCTTGCATCCATACATGACTACTGGAAAAACCATAGCCTTGACTAGATGGACCTTTGTTGGCAAAGTAATATCTCTGCTTTTGAATATGCTATCTAAGTTGGTCATAACTTTCCTTCCAAGAAGTAAGCATCTTTTAATTTCATGGCTGCAATTATCATCTACAGTGATTTTGGAGCCCCCCAAAATAAAGTCTGCCACTGTTTCCACTGTTTCTCCATCTATTTCATGAAGTGATGGGACTGGATGCCATGATCTTTGTTTTCTGAATGTTTAGCTTTAAGCCAAATTTTTCACTCTTCTCTTGCACTTTTATCAAGAAGCTTTTTAGTTCCTCTTCAATTTCTGCCATGAGTGTGGTGTCATCTGCATATCTGTGGTTATTGATATTTCTCCCAGCAATTTTGATTCCAGCTTGTGCTTCTTCCAGCCCAGTGTTTCTCATGATGTACTCTGTATAGAAGTTAAATAAGTAGGCTGACAATATACAGCCTTCATGTACTCCTTTTCCTATTTGGAACCGATCTGTTTTTCCATGTCCATTACTGACTCTTGCTTCCCGACCTGCATACAGGTTTCTCAAGAGGTGGTTTGGTGGTCAGGTGACTTGGTATTCCTATTTCTTTCAGAATTTTCAACTGTTACCAAAGCTGCTTAGAAACAAAGGAAAAGGTACCTGCAAGTTTGACCAATTCCATAGAGCTGTGCAGAATCTGAACATTGTTTATTGCTACAGTCTTCCTAAATACCATTCTCATTCTCATTCACTACATTGTTTATGATATTTCTTTCTGCTAGCTATGTTCTTTGTTCCTGATCTTTTCATGTATGTTTCCTTTCTGTTATATAGATCTTATGTCCAATGTCCTTGTATTAGAAAAGTCTCTCCTGACCATCCTAAGTAATATTGTGTTTTGCATCCTTGCTCCTGTATCACAATCAAGTCACAGTCTATTTATTTTTTGTTTGCTTTTCCCTTCATGGTATTTAAATTATCTGAAATGATCTTATTTACACACTTGTTTTTTCTCCTCCTTGTTGTCTACACTTGTATTTTACACTTAAGGCACGTAAGTGTATGGGTCTTGCTCATTTATTGATGTGTTCCGGACCCCAAAACAATGACTCAATATACACTCAATATATGTTGAATGAAAAAGACAGTAGGTAATGGTACATGGGTTAGAGAAGTTTACATTTGTCCTTGGTATGTAGAGTAGTTCTGAAATTGATCAATGAACTCCATCTTTTCCCTAA
Organism: Madoqua kirkii; assembly: GCA_006408675.1. NCBI lineage: Eukaryota > Metazoa > Chordata > Mammalia > Artiodactyla > Bovidae > Madoqua > Madoqua kirkii. Next base: position 12,204 of record SJYC01134166.1, on the reverse strand, counting down.
AATACCTTTAGGATGGAATGCTGTGGATCTTCTTATCAAAGCTAAATAAATATGTAAGGTACCTAGGTGGCTGACCAAGGAAACTGCTGTCTCTCTAACATCTAATTGATCCTATTGAAATTATCCACTTGTTACCCTGGTAGCTCAGCTGGTAAAGAATCTGCCTGCAATGGGGTTCAGTCCTAGCTGGAAAGTTTTCTAGGTTTGATTCCTATCCCTGGTGATTCCCCGGTTTGATTCTTATCCCGGGTGAAGGGATAGGCTATCCACTCCAGTATTCTTTGGCTTCCCTGGTGGCTCAGATGGTAGGGAATTTGCCTTCAATGCAGGATACTTGGGTTCAATTCCTGGGTTGGGAAGATCCCCTGGAGGAGGGCATAGCAACCCACTCCAGTATTCTGGGCTTACCAGGTAGTGCTAGTGGAAAAGAACCCACCTGTAATGCAGGAGATGTAAGAGATGCAGCTTCCATCCCTGGGTCTGGAAGATCCTCTGGAGGAGGGCATGGCAACCCACTCTAATATTCTTGGCTGAAGCATTCCATGGACAGAGGAACCTGGCAGGCTCTAGTCCACAGGGTCGCAAAGAGTCTGACATGACTGAAGCAACTTAGCAGGCAGTAGAATTATGTTTATATCCCAGACATCTCTAACAATTTTGATAATGCTGGTTCAGAGAATCACCTAGTCAGTATAATCAGTAAAACAATTAATTCTATATAAACATCACTATGCTACATAAATGATTAGATTTTGCAACTATTAAAGATAACAATAATAAATAATTTATAGTTATTGGCAATCTAATTAATAGTTAATAGCAGTCACTGGTGGTTCAATAAAATTTATAAACAAAGTTCTGTATTTCTCTTCTATACATAATAACACTCAGCTTGTATTCTGTAGAAGATCATAAATTCAAGAATAATGAGGCTAATTTTTCAGTATAAATTTTACTGATGCTAAAATTTGTGCACCTTAATCATTTTGCCTAGTTTTCATCAGCAGCAAATATTTATTGAGTTTTGTTATGTTACACAGAGCTTGAATAGGAACCCAAACAAATTGGTTTTAGAGACCATGCTTATAATTCATATTCTAAGCAACTTCCTCTCTGGTTTTAAATGTTAATTTTGGTACTCAATAGAAAAATGTCATTCTTTTCAGAAATTATTTCATGCTACATTATACATTTTTTTAAGGATAGATTAATCATGGTTGTCTAGTCAGGAACTCTCTTAAAAATGCAATAAGATAAAATTTTGACAGTGTCTAACAATTATAATTTGGATATTATAAATCTCATATGTGCTTATTGTAGTAAAATAAAGAAGAGAAAATTAAAAATCACTTATAATCCCTTCCTCTCAGAGATAACTACCGTCAAGAAGTCTTTGGATCAGGAAACAAAATTGAACTTAATGGTAAGAAAGAAGAAAGTTTAGAGAGTATAAAACCATTTAAGCTCTCAAAACAACCAAAAGATGTTTTGATCATCAGAAAAACCATTGAAGCCTCTTCATTTTCACGTGGTGTTATAGATAGAAATCACCAAAATATGTGCAGAAAACGCCATGTAGCAAGGTCACTTAACCTTTCGGCATCTCACATCCTCTTTTGAAATATAAAAATAATAAGCCCTAGCTTACTTGCCTCAGGGACGTTTAAGGATAAAATTAGATTATAAATGTGAAAGCTCTTTGAAATAGCTTCTCTCTTGCTGAGCATTCCCCCACAACTATATTCTGTTACTTGGCCCTCTGACCTTTCTTCTCACTTGAGAATCACTATGTCTAAGTTGGGGCTCTGCTTCCTTTTACAACACAGCATGGAAAATCATGGGACTACATACTCTCTAAATGACTTTCTTACACAGTGCTATGATTTCTGGGAAGAACTTAATGACATTGTTGCTAAGGGAAAGAAGGCATATAGAAAAATGTTGAAAAGTAGTTTAAAGATGCTGTCTTCTGATGGTTTAGTGTGCCATTGGTCTAATCTGTTTTAGTCTTGAGAATTTCCCCTGCACAGTAAGCCTGATTGCCAAAGAGTGAAGCATTGAATTAAAGTTGACCTTTGAACAATACCAGTTTGAACTGCATGGGTCCACTCACAGGTGAATTTTGCTTAGTAAAAAGTGGAAAACTTTTGGAGATTTGTAACAATTTTCAAAAACTTATAGATGAACCAAGTAACCTAGAAATACTGAAAAAATTAAGAAAAGTTGGTTACATCATGATTGTATAAAATATATATATAGATACTGGTCTATTTTATCACTGACTATAAAATACACACAAATATATTATAGAAAGTTAAAATTTATCAAAACACACACAAACACTTACAGACCATATATTTAAGTCAAGAGAAATATAAACAAACTTAAAGATACAGTATTAAATTATAATTGCATAAATTAACTGTAGTATCAATTCATACTATATTATTATAATTGTTTTGTAGCCACCTCCTGTTGCTTTTGTGGTGAACTCAAGCGCTGTGTGTATTTGCTTAAAACATCATGTAGTCCTCTCTGCCTGAGTAGTTTCTAGTAAATTGTATATCAAGGTAAAAAGCCATCCCTTGAGGTTTTCCCATCTTTTTCATCATATTTAGTGCAACTATGTAAATCTTAATGACACCAGGGGATTCACACAAAGTGTCATCTGTGATGACTGGAAGTGTTCTCAAGAAGCAAAGTCATGATATTACAATAAGAAGTTTAATTGCTTGATATATACTATAGATTAAGATCTGCAACTATGGTTATCTGACATTTCAAGATCAATGAACCCACTGTAAGGACCACTGTACAAAAAGAAAAGGAAATTCATGAAGCCATCACTGCAGCTATGCCAGAGTGTCCAATAGCCTTGCACCTTTTCTGAAATACTTTGTAATCTCCTATTGAAAATGAAGCTTTCATGTGGGTGCAAAATTGCTATAACAAAGGCATACCTATATACTCTAATATTATCTGAGAAAAAGCAAGTCATTATAAGACAAGTTGAAGCAAAAGGAAGGTTAAAGATCTAAAGCTGGAAAATTTAATCCCAGTAAAGGATTGTTTGATAATTTCAGACAGAAAATTGACTTTAAAAATGTCATTGAAACAGGAGAAGCAGCTTTTCCTGTCCTAGAGACAGCACCCAAATGCCGCTAAGATAATCACTGAAGAAAAAGGATATCTGTTGAAACAGGTGTTTTTTTTTTTTTTTTTTTTAATGTAGACCAAATTCCTCTTTTCTGGAAAAAAAAAATAAAATGCCACAAAGGACACTTATTAGAAATGAAGAGAAGGAAGCATCAGGATTTAAGGCAGGAGAAACTAACTTTTTTTTTTTTTTGCAAATGCAGTTATTTTCACGATCAAGGCTGCCCTTATCTCTAGAGCTGCTAAGCCTTGAGCTTTGAAGGAAAAAGTTAAACACCAGTTGCCAGTCTTCTTTCTGCATTGGTTCCATCAATATTTTGCCCAGAAGTACCTTGCCACTAAGGGGCTGCCTTTTAAAGTTCTTTTGATATTTGACAATGTCCCTGGCCTCCCAGAAGAGTTCAGCACTGAAGACATGGACGTGATCTACTTGCCCCCAATTACAGTGTCTCAAATTCTGCCTCTAGATCAGGGACTGATGCTATATATAAAGATGTTTAGAAAAATAAAAAAGCAAAAAACAATCCAGACACAAAGTTACACTGAGTGGGCCTGTCTCTTCTGCCTTCCCTTCAGTCTGCCCTACTGTCCCCACCTCTTCTACCCTTGAGATAACAAAACCAGCCCCTGCTCCTTCCCCTCCTCCTCAGGCTACTCACTGTGAAGATGAGGATGATGCAGAAGATGAAGGAAGATGAGGAAGACGAGGAGATCAAGATGAGGAAGATGTTTGATGAGGATGAGGTGAGGATGATGATCCACTTTCAATAAATAAAGAGTAAAAAGTCATCATGCTATACAGTTAATGAACTTGTCTATGGCGTACATATGTGTCCATGTGAAAATCTAGTAACCATACAGCAAAAACTGTCTGAGATGTTTGGGGTCACTAAAGTTTTCACTATGTAGAACATCATGTGCAAGACTTGTATTGAAATGGATAGCCCATCCTTACATAGGCATAAGGTAAGTGATAGTTGCTATAAAATTATTAAAACATGAGTCTTCTTACAGTTTCATAACTCTGTTTTCAAAGAATTACACTACTATGTGTAATTTGTGTAGTTTGTGTCTCTGTCTTGTAACTGGAAAGGGTTCATATCAGCCTATCATCAAACTAAGTGCTTTTCAAAACTAACATTTCTAATACTTTATTATAAAAGTGGCTGATATTGTTTGCCATAAAAATTTTATTAGTGTATAGGCTAGGCTGCTACAAAGAAATGTCATTAATTATACTAAGCAACCACAAAGTAATCATATCACTGCTTCTTGTTATAAATGCATAAATCTCTATGCTTTCAAATAAATATGAATTCATTGTCACACTATATTTTAATTTTCAATGTCTTGTGTTAGTAATATGCATAATATCTACAGTGTTTTCTCTCATAGAAAATAATATTGATGTAGGTACTGACAGAGAGATGATTCATCTTTAAACAGGTGACATAAACTCCAGTATTGATAAAGACTATAATTCTGTAAACATATATATATGTATTTCCTTTTTCTTATGATTTTCTTAATATTTTTTCTCTAGCTTACTTTATTGTAAAAATATAGTTAATTATATAAAAATGGGCTCAATAAAGGACAGAAATGTTATGGAACTAACAAAATCAGAAGATGTTAAGAAGAGGTGGCAAGAATACACAGAAGGATAGTACAAAGAAGATCTTCATGACCCAGATAATCACAATGAGGAGATCACTCACCTAGAGCCAAACATCCTGGAATGTGAAGTCAAGTGGGCCTTAGAAAACATCACTATGAACAAAGATAGTAGAGGTGATGGAATTCCAGTTAAGCTATTTCAAATCCTAAAAGGTGCTGCACTCAATATGTCAGCAAACTTGGAAAACTCAGTAATGGCCACAGGACTAGAAAATGTCAGTTTTCATTCCAATCTCAAAGAAAGGCAATGCCAAAGAATGCCCAAACTATGGTACAATTGCGCTCATCTCACATGTTAGTAAAGTAATGCTCAAAATTCTCAAAGCCAGGCTTCAGCACGTGAACCATAAACTTCCAGATGTTCACGCTGGCTTTAGGAAAGGCAGAGGGATCAGAGATCAAATTGCCAACAACTGTTGGATCATATAAAAACAAGAAATTTCCTGAAAAACATCTATTTCTGCTTTATTGACTATGCCAATGCCTTTGACTTTGGGGATCACAATAAACTGTGGAAAATTCTGAAAGAGATGGAAATACCAGATCACCTGACCTTCCTCTTGAGATATCTTTATGCAGGTCAGGAAGCAACAGTTAGAACTGGACATGGAAAAACAGACTGGTTCCAAATAGGAAAAGGAGTATGTCAATGATGTATACTGTCACCCTAGTTATTTAACTTATATGCAGAGTACATCATGAGAAATGCTGGGTTGGATGAAGCACAAGCTGGAATCAAGCTTTTGAAGAACTGATGCTTTTGAAGTGTGGTGTTGGAGAAGACTCTTGAGTCCCTTTGGCTACAAGGAGATACAAACAGTCCATCCTAAAAGAGATCAGTCCTGAGGGTTCATTGGAAGGACAGATGTTGAAGCTGAAACTCTAATACTTTGGTCACCTGATGTGAAGAGCTGACTCATTTGAAAATACTCTGATATTGGGAAAGATTGAAGGCAGGAGGAGAAGGGGATGACAGAGGATGAAATGGTTGGATAGCATCTCCAACTCAATGGACACAAATTTGGGTAAACTCCAGGAGTTGGTGATGGACAGGGAAGCCTGGCGTGCTGCCGTCCATGGGTTTGCAAACAGTCAAACACTGTTTCACAACTGAGCGACTGAACTGAACTGAATGACTCAGATCTTAAAGACTCTGTCTTCAATACAGGAGACCTGGCTTTGATCCCTGGGTTGGATAGATCCTCTGGATAAGGGAACGGCTACCCACTCCAGTATTCTCGCCTGAAGAATTCCATGGACAGAAGCAGCTGGTGGCCTCAGTCCATGAGGTTGCAAAGAGTCAGACATGACTGAGCAACTGGCGCTTTCACTTTCATAACATATAAAATATGGGTTAATCAACTGTTTATGTTACTGATAAGGCTATTAATAGTTTAGTCAGTGCTATGATATTATTAGTTAAGCTTTGGGGGAGTCAAAAGTTATAAGTGGATTTTCAACCTCAGATGGTTGTTATCTCTAATTCCCAAGTTGTTCAAGGATCAGCCCTGTGTCATACTCGCATCTTTATTATTGGAGTTCTCATTGTATCATTTCCTATTTTCTATTATTTTCAAACTTAAAAAAAATTCTGTACCTTTTTCTAACAGCAGTTAAATATTTCAAAGAAAACCTTCAATTTCTTATTTCTGTGACATTATTGCATAATATCTTAGTTTCACAGTCTCTTTACACTCTTCATATGTAGTGATTCTAGTTATTTCCCTCTTCAATTATGTTTTCTTAATCCATTATAAAAGTAATACATGTAATGATAAACATTTCAAATAAGTTAAAAGAATTTATCATGATAGCCCAGAATCTCAGTCCCATTTCTCAAAGTAAAATTATCAGTTAATCTCAGATCCTGGAGACCACCACTGTCCCTGCCACATGGCCCCCTCCTAGGTTTCTCAGAATCTTAGAGCTTAGTTCTTCAAGGTAAGAAGGAAACTTTTTGCTGCCTTGTGTCTCTTTTTTTCAGGAAAAGTCTGTATCTTTTTTAAAAAGGGCTCATTTTTAAAAGCAGGACAGGTTCATCTATCTTTTTATCAGGCACTTCCCAGGTGGTGCTAGTGGTAAAGAACCCACCCGCCAATGCAGGAGACACAAGAGACATGGGTTCAACCTTCAATGGGGAAGATCCCCTGGAGGAGGTCATGGCAACACACTGCAGTATTCTTGCCTGGAGAATCCCATGAACAGATGGAGCCTGAGAGAATACCAATAACCTCTGATATGCAGATGACACCATCCTTATGGCAGAGAGTAAAGAGGAGCTAAAAAGCCTCTTGATGAAAGTGAAAGAGGAGAGTGAAAAAGTTGGCTTAAAGCTCAACATTCAGAAAACAAAGATCATGGCATCTGGTCCCATCACTTCATGGAAAATAGATGGGGAAATAGTGGAAACAGTGTCAGACTTTATTTTTTAGGCTCCAAAATCACTGCAGATGGTGATTGTAGCCATGAAATTAAAAGATGCTTACTCCTCGGAAGAAAAGTTATGACCAACCTAGATAGCATATTCAATAGCAGAGACATTACTTTGCCGAATAAGGTCCTTCTAGTCAAGGCTATGGTTTTCCCAGTGGTCATGTATGAATGTGAGAGTTGGACTGTGAAGAAGACTGAGTGCTGAAGAATTGATGTTTTTGAACTGTAGTGTTGGAGAAGACTCTTGAGAGTCCCTTGGACTGCAAGAAGATCCAACCAGTCCATTCTGAAGGAGATCAGCCCTGGAATTTCTTTGGAAGGAATTATGCTAAAGCTGAAACTCCAGTACTTTGACCACCTCATGCGAAGAGCTGACTCATTGGAAAAGACTCTGATGCTGGGAGGGATTGGGGACAGAAGAAGGGGACGACCGAGGATGAGATGTCTGGATGGCATCACAGACTAGATAGATGTGAGTCTGAGTAAACTCCAGGAGATGGTGATGAACAGAAAGGCCTGGTGTGCTGCAATTCATGGGGTCGGAAAGAGCTGGACACAACTGAGCGACTGAACTGAACTGGAAGAGTAGGAATGAAAGTCAGTTACCTAGGATCTTAATTACTTCCATAAAATCAATTCACCTTTGCTACATTTTACTGGTTAGAAGCATGTCACAAATTCCACTCACACTTAAGGAGATGGAATTATATAACTGTGTGGTTATCAGAGCAGAGGATATGGGTAGAATCTCAGCATTCTGTTTACCAAGGATTCCTTAGTGTAATGTTTGAGTCTGTTTAGGAAGGTTTTTCTAAAGGTGTATCAACATTGTAGGTAAACTCAATTTTATCATCTTTTTCTTTCTATCTTTTGGATTTGTGCCTTGTTTAATAGAGCTTTCCCCATTCTAATAATAGGAGAACAACATATGTGGTTAGCATGCTTTTTCAAGTGCTTTTATGGCTTTATTTCCTTTTTTCTCTTTTTGCATTTTATGCATTAATTCTTTGACACATCTAAATATTTGTTGCTGTGTTTTTGTTTGGGTTTTGTTTTAGCTTTGTTTCTTTTCATTTTTTCAGAGAAATGTTGTTAACTGTCTTAGTGATATTCATGAAGTAATCCCCATTGATTGTAAATGCTACCTTTATCACATAACAGACACAGCAAACTTCATTCCCTTGCTAACATCTTAATTCTATTTAATTGGGCCTATATATTTTTTGTCTTCTGAACCAAAATAAAACACTTTTTAATTCTTAATGGATTGGTTGGATCTCCTTGCATTCCAAGGGACTCTCAAGAGTCTTCTCCAGTACCACATTCAAAAGTATCAGTTCTTCAGTGCCCAGCTTTATTTTTGTTGGCCTCTCACATCCACACATGACTACTGGAAAAACCATATCTTTGACTAGATGGACATTTGTTGGCAAAGTAATGTCTGTGCTTTTTAATATGCTGTCTAGGTTGGTCATAACTTTCCTTCCAAGGAGTAAGTGTCTTTTGATTTCATGGCTGGAATCACCATCTGCAGTGATTTTGGAGCCCCAGAAAATAAAGTCAGCCACTGTTTTCTCTCTTTCCCTATCTATCTGCTATGAAGTGATGGGACCAGATGCCATAATCTTTGTTTTCTGAATGTTGAGCTTTAAGCCAACTTTTTCACTCTCCACTTTCATCAAGAGGCTTCTTAGTTCCTCTTCACTTTCTGCCATAAGGGTGGTGTCATCTGCATATCTAAGGTTATTGATATTCCTCCTGGCAATCTTCTTTCCAGTTTGTGCTTCTCCAAGCATTTCTCATGATGTACTCTGCATAGAAATTAAATAAGCAGGGTGACAATATACAGCCTTGACATACTTCTTTTCCTATTTGGAACCAGTCTGTTATTCCATGTCCAGTTCTAACTGTTGTGTCCTGACTTGCATATAGGTTTCTCAAGAGGCAGGTCAGGTGGTCTGGTATTCTCATCTCTTGAAGAATTTTCCACAGTTTATTGTGATCCACACAGTCAAATGCTTTGGCATAGTCAATAAAGCAGAAATAGATATTTTTCAGGAACTTTCTTGTTTTTTTTTTGATAATCCAACAGATGTTGGCAGTTTGATCTCTGATTCCTCTGGCTTTTCTAAAGCCAGCTTGAACATCTGGAATTTCATGTTTCACGTACTGTTGAAGCCTTCTTGGAGAATTTGGAGCATTATTTGCTAGTATGTGACATGAATGCAATTGTGCACCAGTTTGAACATTCTTTGGCATTGCCTTTTTTTGGATTGAAATGAAAACTGACCTTTTCCAGTCCTGTGGCCACTGCTGAGTTTTCCAAATTTGCTGGAATATTGAGTGCAGCACTTTCACAGCATCATCTTTTAGGATTTGAAATCGCTCAGTTGGAATTCCATCATCTCCACTAGTTTTTCTCTTAGTGATGCTTCCTAAGGCCTACTTGACTTCACATTCCAGGAGGTCTGGCTCTAGGTGAGTAATCACAGCATCGTGGTTATCTCGGTCATGGAGATCTTGTTTGTATAGTTCTTCTGTATATTCTTGCCATTTCTTCTTAATATCTTCCGGTTCTGTTAGGCCCATACCATTTCTGTCCTTTACTGTGCCCATCTTTGTATGAAATGTTCCCTTGGTATCTCTCGTTTTCTTGAAGAGATCTCTAGTTTTTCATTCTATTGTTTTCCTCTGTTTCTTTGCACTGATCACTGAAGAAGTCTTTCTTATCTCTCCTTGTGTGTCCAAGGTCAGAGAAGCCCCAGCAAGATGGTAGGCACAGGAGCGGCAGCGGACTTTGAGGAGATACCCCATGTCCAAGAGTCAAGGAGAAGACCCAGCAAGATGGCAAGAGAAGAGAATTTGTGTTTAGAATCAAATTCCATTCCTGAAAGAGACTCTCAGAAAGCTCAAACCTTGTGCACACCAGGACCCAGAGACCCTATGGAGACTGAGACAGAACTGTGTTTCAATGTCTCCTGTGGAGGCACAGGCCAGCAGTGGACTGCCACATGGGCAGGGGCTTTGGGTGCAGCAGAGTTGGGTATGGCTGGGTGCAGCAGACTTGAGTATGGCATAGCACCTCTTGGAGGTGGTTGCTATTAGCCCCAGCAGAGAGCTGCCAAAACTTTCAGAGGACTGAGAAATAGCCTCTTGGAGGGCACAAACAGAACCTTGTGTGCACCAGGATCAAGGAGAAAGGAGTTTTGGCCCTACAAGAAACTCACCTAGACTTGCCTGTGAGTGTTCAGGAGTCTCTGGCAGAGGTGAGGATTTGCAGTGGCCTGCTGCAGGGTTGGGGGTCACAGAGTGTACCAGTACATGTGTGGGATCTTTTGAGGAGGTTGCCATTAACTTCATTACCTCCACCATAGTTTGGCCACATGTAAATAACAGGGAGGGAATACAGCTCCAACCATCAACAGAAAATTGGATTAAAGATTTACTGATTATATTCTCTGCAACCAAAGATGAGAAACTATACAGTCAACAAAAACAAGACCAGGAGCTGACTGTGGCTCATATCATGAACTCCTTATTACCAAATTCAGACTCAAATTGAAGAAAGTAGGGAAAACAGTTAGACCATTCAGATATGAACTAAATCAAATCCCTTATGATTATACAGTGGAAGTGAGAAATAGATTTAAGGGCCTAGATCTGATAGATAGAGTGCCTTATGAACTATGGACTGAGGTTCGTGACATTGTACAGGAGACAGGGATCAAGACAATACCCATGGAAAAGAAATGCAAAAAAGCAAAATGGCTGTCTGGGGAGGCCTTACAAATAGCTGTGAAAAGAAGAGAGGTGAAAAGCAAAGGAGAAAAGGAAACATACAAGCATTCAAATGCAGAGTTTCAGACAATAGCAAGAAGAGGTAAGAAAGCCTTCTTCAGCTATCAATGCAAAGAAATAGAGGAAAACAACAGAATGGGAAAGACTAGAGATCTCTTCAAGAAAATTAGAGATACCAAGGGAACATTTTATGCAAAGAGGGGCTTGAGACAGAACAGAAATGGTGTAGACCTAACAGAAGCAGAAGATATTAAGAAGTGGCAAGAATACAGAGAAGAACTATACAAGAAAGATCTTCACGACCCAGATAATCATGATGGTGTGATCACTAATAGCCAGACATCTTGGAATGTGAAGTCAAGTGAGCCTTACAAGCATCACTACGAACAAAGCTAGTGGAGGTGATGGAATTCCAGTGGAGCTATTTCAAATCCTGAAACATGATGCTGTGAAAGTGCTGCACTCAATATGCCAGCAAATTTGGAAAACTCAGCAGCGGCCACAGGACTGGAAACGGTCAGTTTTCATTCCAGTTCCAAAGAAAGGCAATGCCAAAGAATGCTTAAACTACTACACAATTGCACTCATCTCACATGCTAGTAATGCTCAAAATTCTCCAAGCCAGGCTTCAGCAATATGTGAACCATGAACTTCCAGATGTTCAAGCTGGTTTTAGAAAAGGCAGAGGAACCAGAGATCAAATTGTCAACATCTGCTGGATCATAGAAAAAGCAAGAGAGTTCCAGAAAAACATCTACTTCTGCTTTATTGACTATGCCAAAGCCTTTGACTGTGTGGATCATAATCAACTGTGGAAAATTCTGAAAGAGATGGGAATACCAGACCACCTGACTTGCCTCTTGAGAAATCTGTAAGCAGGTCAGGAAGCAACAGTTAGAACTGGACATGGAACAACAGGCTGGTTCCAAATAGGAAAAGGAGTGTGTCAAGGCTGTATATTGTCACCCTGCTTATTTAACTTATATGCAGAGTACATCATGAGAAATGTTAGACTGGAAGAAACACAAGCTGGAATCAAGATTGCAGGGAGAAATATCGATAACCTCAGACATGCAGATGACACCATCCCTATGGCAGAAAATGAAGAGGAACTAAAAAGTGATGAAAATGAAAGAGGAG
>SJYC01134164.1:0-15077 GCA_006408675.1 Madoqua kirkii | reverse complement strand
GGGTATATTGTCACTCTGCTTATTTAATTTATATGCAGAGTACATTATGAGAAACGCTCAGCTGGAGGAAGCACAAACTGGAATGAAGATTGCCAGGAGAAATATCAGTAACCTCAGATATACAGATGACACCATCCTTATGGTAGAAAGTGAGGAGGAACTAAGCAGCCTTTTGATTAAACTGAAAGGGGAAAGTGAAAAAGTTGGCTTAAAGCTCAACATTCAGAAAACAAAGATTATGGCATCTGATCCCATCACTTTTTGGAAAATAGATGGAGAAACAGTGGAAACAGTGTCAGACTTTATTTTTTGGTGCTCTGAAATCACTGCAGATGGTGACTGTAGCCATGAAATTAAAAGACACTTAGTCCTTGGAAGGAAAGTTATGATCAACCTAGATAGCATATTCAAAAACAGAGACATTACTTTGCCAACTAAGGTCCATCTAGTCAAGGCTATGGTTTTTCCAGTGGTCATGTATGGATGTGAGAGTTGGACTATAAAGGAAACTGAGTACAAAGAATTGGTGCTTTTATTGTGTGGGAGAAGACTCTTGAGAGTCCCTGGACTGCAAGGAGATCCAACTAGTCCTTCCTAAAGGAGACTAATCCTTGGTGTTCATTGAAAAGACTGATGCTGAGGCTGAAATTCCAATACTTTAGCCACCTCATGCAAAGTGTTGACTCTTTGGAAAAGACCTTGGTACTGGGAGGGGTTGAGGTCAGGAGGAAAAGGGGATGACAGAGGATGAGATGGCTGGATGGCATCACTGACTCGATGCACATGAGTTTGGGTGAACTCTGGGGGTTTATAATGAACAGGGAGACCCTCTGTGCTGCAATTCATGGGTTGGCAGAGTTGGACACGACTGAGTAACTGAACTGAACTTAACTGATGAAGACCTACGAGAACTAACACTCAAAAAAGATGCCCTATGCCCTTTTCATTATACATGACTGGAATGCAAAAGCAGAAAGTCAAGGAACACCTAGAGTAACAGGCAAATTTGGTGTTGGCGTACAGAATGAATCAGGGCAAAGGCTAATAGATTTTTGCCAGGAGAACGCATTGGTCATAGCAAACACCCTCTTTCATCAACACGAAGAAGATTCTACACCTGGACATCACCAGATGGTCAACACCAGAATCAGGTAGACTATACTCTCTGCAGCCAAAGATGGAGAAGCTCTATACAGTCTTCAAAAACAAGAATGGGAGCTAACTGTGCCTAAGATCATGAACTGCTTATTGCTAAATTTAGACTTAAATTGAAGAAAGTAGGAAAAACTACTTGACCTTCAGGTATGACCTAAATAGAATTCCTTAGAATTATACAGTGGAATTGGGAAATAGATTCAAGAGATTAGATCTGATAGACAGAGTGCCTGAAAAAAGATATGGATGGAATTTTGTGACATTATACAGGAGACAGGGCAAGACCATCCACAAGAAAAAGAAATGCCAAACAGCAAACTGGCTGTCTGAAGCGGCCTTACAAACATATAATATGAACTCATACAAATTATATTATTACTTCCTCTTAGTATTATGCTTTTAAATCTTTATTGACATATAGTTTACATATAAAATTAACACATTTCAAGTGTAAAAGTTCAATAATTACTATTTCACCACATTGTGAATTCATTACCACAAATCAGTTTTACAATATTTAATGATTCCCATGTAATACTACTTTTTGATAAAAATAGGAGTGTTTTTCCACAGATTTTCCACTGCTCTTTTGCCTTGTCATATCATTTTGTTTCTTAACATCTTAATTGTTAATATTTTCTAGTTATTCTGCAGTTTTAAGGGTCTCTTGACCAAGATATTTTAATTAAGAAAGATGATACATCTAACACCTTCACATTATGTACTTGGGATTTTATTTACTATTTACTATAAAGACTCCTATTTTTATTGTATTGTGTTGTGTTTCTCAGGCTTTTGGAACATCACCTTCTTTCAGTTTATTGGCTTCTTTTCTTTGCATTATCCTTTAATCTGCTTTTATATCATTGTTTTCTGATAAATCTATTAGTTTTCCTATTTTATCCCTCTCTCTCCACCTCTCCTACTGTATTTTGCCTAGTTATTACTCAACCACATGACTTAGTAGCACCTTTTTAAAAATAGCTTCATTTCTACAAATTCACCATACACCCTCTTGCCAAATTACACAGTTATTCAACTGTGTAAGAATACATACCCTGGAACATTGCACAAGTATCTCAACTTAAAATGTTCAGAATAGAGTTAACTGACTTTTTTTTGCACTCTGTCTCCTAACACTCTTTTGCCCCTTTGCTTATTCAGTGCCACATACACGACAAGATGCTACTCTGTTACCTGCCTTATAAAGAAAGTCATTTGTCCTGTCCTGTGACATATTAGTTTGGACTGTCTTCTGCCCTACTTCCTCTCCTCATTTTTCCCTAATTTTTCCATTGTCATTTCCCTTCACATACATAACGTACAAAAGCATTTCAGTGTATGGTTAATAGCATGGACTCAGGCATCAGAGTGCCTTTTTTCAAATCTTTTACTCGTTAGGCAAGTGTGACAACGAGTCTCTCTGTGAACTTAACCTCTCCGCTTTATAAAGTAGTACATCCATTATAAATCTGTGTGGGGCAATGGTACCTGGCAAAAAGTAAGAACACAATAAATGTTTGCTATTTTAGATCAAAAAAATATCTATTTCTTATTACAAAATCTGAAAAACTCTGGAAACAAAGAGTTTTGAAATTCACTTGGCAAGAAAATCAACCTTAACATTGTGATTATTTGCATATAAGATCTGACTTGAGTTAAAATGGTACCATTATGTTATTTAAAAATTAAAGTGTATATTTACCTTTTTCAGTTGAAATAGAAATGTCTTGAATACTGAAGAGCTGCCCCAAATCTAGAGATGCTGCACGATATACTAAATATGCATCATTTTATCTTCTTAAAATGTGAAAAATTCTGAAGTCAGACATGCATATGGCTCCAGGATTTCAGAAAAGAGATCATGAGTGATACTACAGTTAGAGCTTAGCTTCTATATTACCCACTTGTCAAAGCCTTCCCTGTAATCCAAAACTGATTTAGAAATATCTCTTATGTGCTGCAAGTATGACTTGCATTTACCCCATCATATCAGTTCAGTTCAGTTCATTAGTTCAGCTGTGTCCAACTCTTTGCGACCCCATGGACTACAACACTCCAGGCTTCTCTGTCCATCATCAACTCTCAGAGTTTGCTCAGACTCATATACATTGAGTCTCATATGCATTGGGCCTCATATACACTGAGGCCATTCCCACCATCTCATCCTCTATCATCCCCTTCTTCTGCCTTCAATCTTTTCTAGCATCAGGGTCTTTTCCAGTCAGTCAGTTCTTCACATCAGGTGGCCAAAGTACTGGAGCTTCAGCTTCAGCATCAGTCTTTCCAATGTATATTCAAGATTGATTTTCTTTAGTATTGACTGGTTGGATCTCCTTGCTGTCCAAGGGACTCTCAAGGGTCTTCTCCAACAGCACAGTTCAAAAGCATCAGTTCTTCACTGCTCAGCTTCCTTTATGGTCCAAATCTCACATCCATACATGACTACTGGAAAAATCATGGCTTTGATTAGATGGACATTTGTTGGTAAAGTAATGTCTCTGCTTTTTAATATGCTGTCTAGGATGCTCATAGATTTTCTTTCAAGGAGCAAGCATCTTTTAATTTCAAGGCTGTAGTCACCATTTAAAGTGATTTTAAAGCACAAGAAAGTAAAATCTGTCACTGTTTCCGCTGTTTCCCCATCTATTTGCCATGAAGTGATGGGACCAGATGCCATGATCTTCGTTTTCTGAATGTTGCATTTTAAGCCAACTTTTCAGTCTCCCCTTTCACTTTCATCAAGAGATTTTTTAGTTCCTCTTCACTTTCTGCCATAAGAGTGGTATCATCTGCATATCTGAGGTTATTAATATTTCTCCTGACAATCTTCATTCCAGCTTTTGCTTCATCCAGCCTATGATTTTGCATGATGTATACTGCATATAAGTTAAATAAGCAGGGTGACAATATACAGGCTTGAGGAACTCCTTTCCCAATTTGGAACCAGTCTATTGTTCCATGTCCAGTTCTAACTGATGCTTCTTGACCTACATACAGATTTCTCAGGAGGCAGGTAAGGTGATCTCATATTTCTCATCTTTAAGAATTTTTCACAGTTTGTTATGATCCACACAGTCCAATGAAGCACTTTTGAATTATTTTATTTGACAAGAAAGTGTGTGTTCTTTTATTCAACTTAGTCCCAGGAACCTGCGATTATTTATTGCAGATTCTCTGAATAAATATACTGGGTAGAACATCCCTCCACCAAAACAGTCATGTTTATTCAGTACCTTGCTGAGCATTAAATTTGTTGCATAATTGATGCAACAGTGAATGAGACACAGAATCTGCCTTTGAAACAGTTGTAAAAAAGTGGTTAAAACAAAAATATTGACATGTGATTCATTTTTAAAAGATTTATGCTCTGATAACAAAATTCAGAGGGTGCTATGGATTCTTTGTGGAAGCTCCTTTGTGATTCTGACAACATTTCCTAGAAAAAAAAAGAAGTTTGAGCTGAGATTGAAGGAGGAAAAGCTGTTAGCTTTACAAGAAGAGAGCACCAAAAAGGCAGGGATAACGAGCAAATGCATAAATGCCAGAAACTACTAGATGACTGTGAAGAATCAGAAGCAGGGTGATCTCCTGGTGACAGGACGGGTAGGAGAGATGAATAAAGTCAAAGTCAGCTGACATAGCTCCTGCAGATTAATTAGTAATCATTGTTTTTCATTTGTAAATGAGAACTCCAAAGAGCAAGTAAAATGGCACTTGAGAATGAACTCAATCTGTATTAACTGACTGATCCTTCCAATGGATTGCTTCATAACCTGAGACTCTCTTTAAATTTAACATGTAACTAACCATAGGCATTTGATGATTAGGTTCTATATACTTTGATTTCTTTGTCTGAAAATTATACTTCTCAATTTTGGCCTCTTACAAGGATTGAAAACCAAGGAAGTACAAAATTATTTTTGTCTCAGTAGGTGACTATAAAAATTCCAGGCTATAATAAATGTCTCCATCATTATCAAGATGACTGAAGATCAGAACACCATACTTTGCAATTATTTCACTAGCCACATTTCAAAAGAGTATTAAAAAACTCAAATTACTACACTGTGAAATGTTAAGATAAGGATTTACTAGACAATCTTCAATATGAACAGCTGGACTTGTAACCTTTATTGCAATATCAAAGAGAAAAGCATAATCTGACTATCTAGAGAAATCCTCTGTTGTTGGCTTTTACAAACTCTGTACACAGGGTTCAACTTCATTCTAGTTAAAACACAGCTACAATGTGCATTGGTAACTAATTCAGTGTTATAGATCAATTATACTTCAAAAACAAATGCATGGGGATTTGTAGTCAACATAGGCAGTGACAGTGGGAGGGAGGTTGGATAAAGGTAGTCAAAAAGGAAACATTTCAAGTTATAAGATAAATAGGTATTAAGAATGTGGTATACATCATGATAAGCATAACTGACACTGTGATATGTTATATACTATCTATTCATTATGTATATGCTATTTAACTATATATATATATATGTTATACTCCAGTACACAATTGCACTCATCTCACAGGCTAGCAAAGTCAAGCTCAATATTCTCCAAGCCAGGCTTCAACAGTATGTGAACCGTGAACTTCCAGATATTCAAGCTGGATTTAGAAAAGGCAGATGGAATAGAGATCAAATTGATAACATCCACTTGATCATTGTAAAAGTGAGAGAGTTCCAGAAAAAAAATCTACTTCTGCTCCATTGACTGGTCCAAACTGTGGAAAATTCTTAGATGGGAATACCAGGCCACCTGACCTGCATCCAGTATGCAGGTCAAGAAGCAACAGTTAGAACTGGACATGGAACAACAGACTGGTTCCAACTGGGGAAAGGAGTACATCAAAGTTGTGTATTGTCATTCTTCTTATTTAACTTATAT
The DNA here is from genome assembly GCA_006408675.1 of Madoqua kirkii. NCBI lineage: Eukaryota > Metazoa > Chordata > Mammalia > Artiodactyla > Bovidae > Madoqua > Madoqua kirkii. The sequence continues at coordinate 9,023 of SJYC01134164.1, read as the reverse complement.
GCAGAGTGCATCATGAGAAATACTGGACTGGAAGAAGCACAAGCTGGAATTAAGATTGCCAGGAGGAAAATCAATAATCACAGATATGCAGATGACACCTATTTATGGCAAAAAATGAAGAAAAAAATAAAGAGCCTCTTGATAAAAGTGAAAGAGGAGAGTGAAAAGTTGGCTTAAAGCTCAACATTCAGAAAACGAAGATCATGGCATCCAGTCCCATCACTTCATGGCAGGTGGATGGGGAAACAATGGAAACAGTGACAGACTTTATTTTTTGGGGCTCCAAAATCACTGCAGATGGTGACTGCAGCCATGACATTAAAAGACGCTTACTCCTTGGAAGTAAAGTTATGACCAACCTAGATAGCATATTCAAAAACAGAGACATTACTTTGCCAACAAAGGTTCAACTAGTCAAAGCTTTGGTTTTTTCAGTAGTCATATATGGATGTGAGAGTTGGACTATAAAGAGAGCTGAGTGCCAAAGAATTGATGCTTTTGAACTGTGGTATTGGAGAAGACTCTTGAGAATCCCTTGTACAGCAAAGCGATCCAACCTGTCAATGCTAAAGGAAATCTGTCTTGAATATTCATTGGAAGGACTGATGCTGAATCTTAAACTCCAATACTTTGGCCACCTGATGCAAAGAACTGACCCTTTTGAACAGACCCTGATGCTGGGAAAGACTGAAGGCAGTACTATAAGGGGACAATAGAGGATGAGATGGTTGGATGGCATCATCAACTCGATGGAATGAGTTTGACTAAGCTCCTGAAGTTGGTGATGGAGAGGGAAGCCTGGAGTGCTGCCATCCACAGGGTCTAAAGATTTGGACATGACTGAATGACTGAACTGAACTGAAACAGTAAGTCATAGTTCTGATCGCAAAGGAAAGATTTTTTTTTTTCTTTTTCTGTTTCTCTATCATATGAGATATAATGGATGTTCACTAAATTTACTGTGGTAGTCATTTCAGGATGTAAGTTAGTCATTATCCTATAGACCTTAAACTTATACTGTGGCCATTATTTCTCTACAAAACCAGGGGGGAAAAGTCAAAAATAAAAATTATATCACAATATTGATAACAGGAGCTATTGAGTTAAACTAGAGGAAAGAAGAGAGAAATACAGAGGCTGCCAATTGGACCTCAAATGTAGCTTCTGGCCTCTGATATCTATTCTGAAATTACAAGCCTCTGATTCATACTTTAAATTGTGCATTGAAAATATGAACTATTTTTTTTCTGGAATGTTTGGAGACTTAATTTCTTCTTTTAAAGAAAATAGTGATTTGTGTTCTGCTATCTGGCTTCTAGACATTATGTTGGGTTTTAAGATTTAAAGAATCACAGTAAGTCAGAGGTTATGTCTATGAAATAGCAATAATAACCAGTGCAAACTTGCTTGTATTGGACAATAAGATGAAACTATGAATAAAAACAGAAACTTTTCTTGTCTATAATTTTTTCACCACAATGGTGTTGAATGCTTGATTATTAATATTAAACTGAGATTATATCTGTAAAATTCTGAAAGGCAGAAGATAAACATGGTACTTAGTTCACTGAACAAGAGCATATGTGCATGCTCAGTCAGGTCCGACTCTTTGCAATCCCATGGACTGTAGCCCACCAGGCTCCTCTGTCCGGAGAGTTTTCCAGGCAAGGAATACTGGAGTGGGCTGTCATTTCCTGTACCAGGGAACTTCCCAACTCAGGGATTGCACTTGTGTCTCTTGTGTCTTCTGCTTTGGCAGCTGGATTGAAGAAGGGTAATTTATTTGGACATTACATTCAAGGAACTGGTTATCAAAAGTGTGGGATGAAAACAATAAAATCACATTTTCCAAGAAAATTTTCTTTTTTTTTAAGTGTTAATGAGTCAGTTGTGTATAAATTCCACAAGAACAGTGATCTTGTATGTGTTTTCTTGCACAAGCAATCCCCAGGGCCTGCACAATACCTGGAAACTGTCCTGTGTTAAAAAATATAATGCAATGTTGAAGGAGTGAATTAAGAATGACCATAAAATGGGACATTTATTTTTTTATTTTTTAATTCTTTTAATACTTTATTCTACTTTACAATACTGTATTTATTTTGCCATACATTGACATGGATCAGCCACAGGTGTACATGATTTCCCAATGCCGAAGCCCCCTCCCACCTCCCACCCCACACCATCTCCCCGGATCATGCTGTACACCAGCCCCAAGCATCCTGCATCCTGTATTGAACATAGACTGGCGCTTCGTTTCTTATATGATAGTATACATGTTTCAGTGCCATTCTCTTATTGAAGAAGAAGGAGGAGTATTTATATACTTTTAGTAATTACCTTATTTAACCCTTGCAATAAGTCAGGAAGGTAGGTATTACCTTGAAAAAATTAAAATCAAACCAAAAAGCATCTTACCCAAAGTATGTATATATAAACATTATATATATTCATATTATATATGTGTATATAGTACATACATGGCTTCACAGGTAGCACTAGTTGTAAAGAACTCCCCTGCCAATGAAGGAGATGTAAGAAGCACAGTTTTGAGCCCTGCATTGGGAAGATCCCTAGGAGAACATGGCAGCCCATTCCAGTACTCTTACTTGGAGAATCTCATGGACAAAGGAGCCTGGTGGGCTACAAGTCCATAGAGTCACAGTCAGACAAAACTGAAATGACTTTGCACACATGCATGTCCAGTACATATATATATATACTGTATGTATATATATACTGTATGTATATATATGCGTGTATCTATCTAACATTTATCTTACCTCTTACCTACTTGTCCATATGTCTGTTATCAAGTTTAGAAGATAGTGGAAGCTCATTAGATGTTAATCTTTTCCTTTTATTAAGAATTCTATATTTAATGTGCAGATTAAATAAAAGTTTGGAATGAAATATTTAACTTTGTATAATATTATAAGGTCATAAGGTGATTTAAACAGCAAAAGTTTCTCTGTCTTCTCTCTTTCTCCCTCTTCTTTTCTCTCATTTATGTCATGATTGACTTGTCTAGCTTTCTTCCCAATGACTTGAAAAAGACTACTATGTCTTGAAAATTATAGCAACCTCACTTATTCAGAACTTTTATTCATTTCCATGAAAAACCTGGCTTTTCTCTGTATTCTACACAAATCACAATGTAATGTAGTTTCTAATTATTTGAATTTGCATCTAGGGATGTCAAAAGGCCAAGAGCTTAAAACATAGATACAGTGAATCAGAGAGCTAGGGAGACATCAAATTTAAAGTAATATATTTATTTTGTGCTAACATTTCCCATAGATTTTGAATAAAACTACCTTTGGAAAGGAATGAGTGTTCAAAAGTTTTAGGTTGTTGAGAAAATGAGGTCAGAAGATAAATTATAGTTAAACAAATTCATAAAATGATGACTTGAAACTCAGGTATACTTGGAGAAAGTACTTATCAATTCATATGGAGGATGTTCTTCTGAAATTAAGGCATCTTAACCTTGTCCATTTTGGTATTACTTAGTAAGGCATATGGAAATATCCCAATATACCACTTTCAGAACTCATTCCTTACAAAAAATTCAACTACTTCATTGTGATTTGTATTCATCAAATCAGGAAAGAAGTATGTCAAGTATGTTTGCTGTATATTGTTACCTTGCTTATTTAACTTGTATGTAGAGTACATCATGAGCAATGCTGTGCTGAATGAAGCACAAGCTGGAATCAAGATTGCCAGGAGAAATATCAATAACCTCAGACAAGTAGACAACACCACCCTTACAGCAGGAAGTGAAGAAGTAAAGTCTCTTGATGAAAGTGAAGGAGGAGAGTAAAAAAAGCTGGCTTAAAGCTCAACATTCAGAAAACTAAGAGACTACTAAGACATTACTTTGCCAACAAAGATCCATCTAGTCAAAGGTATGGTTTATCCAGTAGTCCATCCTAAAGGAAATCAGTCCTGAATATTCATTGGAAGGATTGATGCTGAAGTTGAAACTCCAATACTTTGGCTTCTGATGTGAAGAACCGACTCATTTGAAGATGAGATGATTGAATGAAATCATTGACTCAATGGACATGAGTTTGAGTAAGCTCTGAGAGTTGGTAATGGACAGGGAAGCCTGGCATGCTGCAGTCCATGGGATCGTGTAGGGCCAGACATGACGTAGCGACTGAACTGACATTGTAGGTTTTTTTTTTTTTTTTTGCTAAATACCAGGCCAAAATTAAAATGACTCATCTTTATTTTTTCCATATGAAAATGTTACATATCTTCCCAAAGAGAGACAAATCTGCTAAATAAACAATGTTGTTCAGGCTGATCACAAACTATTATATTGTTAGCTGGAAAATAGAAATTTAAGATTTTAAGTAAAAAAAAAATGAACAAATAAATGCAAATCTCCTTCCAAGTCTGAGGCAGCTGTGTGACTTGATTTGACTTAGGGGATGTATGCTTTTTCTAGCAGGAAGCTTTAAAATCCAGTGCATCGTTATTCATGTTTTATTCTGTGGTGACTCAGCTGGTAAGTAATCTGCCTTCAATGCAGGAGACCTGGGTTTGATCCGTGGGTTGTTAAGCTCCCCTGGAAAAGGGAAAAGCTACCCACTCCAGTATTCTGACCTATAGAACTCCATGACGGTATAGTCCATGGGGTCGCTAAGAGTAAGACACGACTGAGCCATTTTCACTTTCCCTATTCCTCCTGCTCTCGTAATCTTGAGAATGAGCCAAGATGGGGTCTTTGTCAGTCCAGTTCTCTGACTAAATAAATCAGAGAAACTCTGCTGACCTTTACTGCACATTGAATACACCTGACAAATGTACCTGTTATCCAATTCTGTTTTTGTTTCTGCAATATAATTTAGCCTCTTATGACTGATACACTATTATTTGGAAAAACATCATTTACATGTACAAAAGGCATGCATGCATATTTGAAAGCATAAACTCACACATTAAAATAACTAATAGTTTTATTTTTAAAAAGCTAGATATGTGCTGCATTGTGCTATCATGCCTAAAAATAAATACTCACTGTGAATTATGACTTTGTTAATTTAAATCTACTTCACAGTCATTGAAAGAACTCCACTTGCTAATAACTGTACATCTGTTACAGTACAGGGGCATAGTAGGAGTCTATAGAGCTTTCTTTTTTCTTTGGCTGTTACATACAATTTTTCTAATAGTCATATATGGACATAAGAGGTGGACCACAAAGCAGGCTGAGCTGAAGAATTGTTTTGAAACTGTGGTACTGGAGAAGGCTCTAGAGTTCCAGTCAAACCAGTCAATTCTAAAGGAAATCATCCCTAAATATTCATTGGAAGGACTGATGCTGAAGCTGAAGCTTCCTTTTACTAACTTTGCATTACATCATTAGAATAAAACTCTTGTCTCTGTACGAGTGAAACAAAACAAGTGTAATAACAGTAGGAGGCAGCATCCCTAAGGCTATCTTATTTCGTGTTCCTATACCCAAGTGCATGCTTAGTCAGTCAGTCATGTCTGACTTTTTGCCACCCCACTAACTGCAGCCCACCAGGCCCCTCTGTCCATGGGATTTCCCAGGCAAGAATACTGGAGGAGGTTGCTGTAGATCCTTTAGGGGATCTTCCCAACCCAGTGATTGAACTTGATTCTCTTGCAGCTCCTGCACTGGCAGGCGGTTCTTTACCACTGAGTCACCTGCAAAATCTGGTATCTAAGTCATATGAGCCAATTATGTCTATTTCACTAGAGTGGTCAGTTGCTGATCAGTATTTCAGGAAGTGCTCATCTTTCCAATGCAGTTCCATCTTAAGCAATTGATTTCCTCATTAAACCTTAAATAACTTTCATCCTGTAAACCTCACTAGGTATTTATTATTCATTGCATGTTAATATGAATTAACTCCTTTGCATTGCATCCACAGGTTGATTTAAACTAAAGTTTAAACTCATAGAAAGTAAGCATACTTCCTGTCCTCCCAAAATATCGATGGCATTTAATGGTTCTTTATTAATTTGATTATAAAAATTGATATACTTAATTTATTTTTTAAAGAAAGAACATTGAAAATTGTCACCTTAGCAAAGATTTATGTGAGAATATGAGAATTACACTCAAAAGTGAGAAACAAGATTACTAAATATGTCCTGATATTTTTTAAAAAGCCAAAGATTTTATATTTCTGAATATGCAGAAGTTTTTAGCAGTTCTCCAGATCCCTTTGAGGGAAAACTAAATAATTAAATAAGAGAAGTGGTCTTTCCTTTCCGATGCCCAGACTTCAGTTTTGATATTCATAAATCATCACTGGAGCAAGGTGACTTCCATTTTAGTATGATAATATTATCCCAAGATTGAGGAGAATAAAAAGGGTATCAAAAATGTCTTTTAAAGAGAAATGTGGTTTAAAAATGAATTATGTTTTCTTCTGTCAGAACAAACAAAAGATAAAGTGGTGAAAGATTGCGTTTGTCAGTGAGCAAATGGAAACCTCATGCTAATGAAACAGAGAGAGATGTAGTTGTAAACTTAGACATAAAAATTGGAAAAGACCAGGAGAATTCACAAAATTCAAGAAACATAAAAAATTTCAAGCCAAGTTTTTCCCAGTGTGTCGTGAGTTAAAATCACACATTGGGTTAAATAGAGTTGGAAGCAGAAAACAGCAGAATTAAGAATTATAGTCTCAGATATTTTATGAACAGAAATTTAGTCTTTTCACTTCTCTAAGAATCTGAGAGACAAATGGAAAGAAGAAAGATAACTGTCTTGGTTTATTAAGTACTAGAGGTTAAAATGTGAATTCTACAAATGTCCTCATAGCTTCTTTCTTTCTTGCAGATCACCTTTAAGACATAAGCATTTCATATTAATATTTGTAATATGTCTGGTACCAGGAAGATAGACCTGATTTTGAGACTTATAGAGAGATAACAAAAGCAAATTAAAGTTGTCTTTATTAAAAAAAAAAGTTTAGAACTATATCTAACAATAGCAAATGCTTTCAGAGAGGGTATTTATTCTATTATCTCCCTTCGACTGGCTTTATCCAAGGACAGGATTCACCCCTTGTGAACCATGGTGAGTTTAAACCTCAGATTCTCCCTTGTCCAGTACACACACACATGCACAACAAAACAAAATTAAACAAAAAAACTAATTTTATCTATTCTATAAAGAGTATTCTGCCACGATGCTGTTACATCTTTAGAATTCCCAGATTGAATTCCTGCTTTTCCCAGTATTTAAAAACCTAACTTTTGCCTTTGCTTTACCTCTTTTGCTGCTAAGTCACTTCAGTCGTGTCTGATTCTGTGTGACCCCCATAGACGGCAGCCCACCAGGAGCCCGCATTCCTGGGATTCTCTAGGCAAGAAAACTGGAGTGGGTTGCCATTTCCTTCTCCAATGCATGAAAGTGAAAAGTGAAAGTCAAGTTGCTCAGTCGTGTCCGACCCTCAGCGACCCCATGGACCACAGCCTACCAGGTTCCTCCATCCATAGGATTTTTCAGGCAAGAGTACTGGAGTGGGTGATTGTACAGCAGATCCTCTCTGCTAACCTTTCTTCAGTCCCATCCAGTCCACAAAGCTTCTATGATTAGATTCCCCTGTCTTATTGTCTTATTGTTCAACTGTAAATGCTCTTTCATGTCATCTCCCAAATCTAGAGTTGATGACTTGTATATCAAATAACAACAGGTCTCCAGTCAAGTACTTAGTATTGTTACTGAAGACAAATGAGACAAGCAGCAAGCTGATTGTTCAAAACCACCCCTCATTGTGCGTGATTTCAATTCTGCTTTTTTCTCTTTTTAAAAAATAGAATGATGTTAGTTGCTTAGTCATGTCTGACTCTCTGTGACCCAGTGGGCTGTAGCCTGTCAGGCTCCTTTGTCCATGGTGTTCTCTGGGTAAGAATACTAGAGTGGGTAGCCATTCCCTTCTCTACACTACAAGATCTTCCTGACCAGGGATTAAACCCATGTCTCCTGCACTGGAGGTGGATTATATACAATCTGAGCCACCAGAGATATTACTGTAAAAGATCTCCACGTTTTCTACTGGCACAGCTCATCTCCAATGACAAATATGAAAATAAAAAGGCAGTGTCAGCAACAATTGTATTCTGATAATGTGCAAAATTACAAATGGAATGTGGCTTTAAATACTTCCGCTTGCCCTAAAATTCCCTAGAGGAAAAAATGGCATCACAATATTCTTTCATGGAGAATTCCCTGGACTGAGGAACCTGGAAGGCTATAATGGGTAGGGTTCCAAAGAGTCAGACATGACTGAGTGACTTAGCATGCCTTCATGCCCTAAAATTATAGGGGCAATCAGATCTACAGAAGACACTAGTCACTACACTGTGTGAACAGTACCTGGAGAAAGCTTATTGAATGTCTACATTTCCAAAAAATAGAATCAGCACTTAAAATTGTGTACTAAATAAATGCCAGGTGGTGTGGAGAAGATTGACTGCCAACACCTGGACTCTTCAAGTTATTGCTTTTATGATACAAATAACTATATTGTATTTGGATCTTGTTCTCTGAAAATCTCATTCTTGCTCTTCTTTCTTTCTCTCTTTTGTTTTTATAAACATCTTTAATGGGAAAACTATCTTTTTTTAATACAAAGCTTTCAGATATATATATATATATATACACACACATGTATATATAATTTCAGTGTATACATATATGCATGTCATTCTATAATGTAAACATTAACATTTTTATGTGCTTTCAAAATATTTTTTATTTCTCAACTTTAAACACTCATAATTTCTATGAATTATCTTTCATAGATCAGTCTCAGGCATTGGTCTCATTTTAGTGGCTTCCAGTTCCCTTGATTGTCATTATCCTGTTCTCTTTTTATTCAGGGCATCCTTAGCCTTAGATTATCCCTTTTAGTTTTAGGTTGATTTTTACTTCTATTATTTTTGTAAGTCTGTCATCCTAATGCTATCTAAAAAGGAAAGGCTATTTTCTCCTGTGTCCCAGTGATATATTACCATTTTTCAATTAA
>SJYC01134162.1:0-11947 GCA_006408675.1 Madoqua kirkii | reverse complement strand
CAGATGTTGGCAATTTGATCTCTGGTTCCTCTGTTTTTTCTAAATCCAACTTGAACATCTGGAAGTTCACAGTTCACGTACTGTTGAAGCCTGACTTAGAGAATTTCGAGCATTACTTTACTAGCATGTGAGATGAGTGCAGTTTTGCAGTAGTTTGAGCATTCTTTGGCATTGCCTTTCTTTGGGATTGAAATAAAAACTGACCTTTCCCAGTCCTGCGGCCACTGCTAAGTTTTCCAAATTTTCTGTTATATTGAGTACAGCATTTTCACAGCATCATCTTTTAGGATTTGGAATAGCTCAACTGGAATTCCATCACCTCCACTAGCTTTGTTCGTAGTGATGCTTCCTAAGGCCCATTTGACTTCACATTCCAGAATGTCTAGCTCTAGGTGAGTGATCACACCATCTTAGTCATAAAAAGGAATGCCTTTGAGTCAGTTCTAGTGAGGTGGATGAATCTATAACTTATTATACAGAGTGAAATAAGTCAGAAAGAGAAAGATAAATATTGTAATCTAATGCATTTACACAGAATCTAGAAAAATGGTACTGAAGAATTTACTTACAGGGCAGCAGTGGAGAAAGAGACATAGAGAATAGACTTATGGACATGGGGAGAGGGGAGCAGAGGGTGAGAGGTATGGAGAGAGTAACATGGAAACCTACATTATCACATGTAAAATAGATAGCCAACAAGAATTTGCCGTGTGGCTCAGGAAACTCAAATACAGGCTCTGTATCAGCCTTGGGGGGAAGGGGGAGGGAGATGGGTATGAGGTTCAAAAGGGAGAGGATATATGTATACCTATGACTGATTCATGTTGAGGTTTGACAGAAAACAAAATTCTGTAAAGCAATTATCCTTCAGTAAAAAATAAATTAAGAAAAAAAGTCAAAAAGAAAAAAAGAAATGGGGAGGTGGTAAAATGACACAACATTTCACCCAGTACGTACGTGTTCAGGGCAGTGCTCACACCAGTCACCATGCTGGGCAGTAGGGACACAACCGTGAGCAGAATGCGGACCCGCCATCCCAGAACCGAGAGCCCATGAACACCAGAGAAAACATTTCCTACTAAGGAGATAACTTCTCTTTCATCCCTGGCCTCATTCTAAATCCTACCATCTAGGTGGACATTAATTGACTGGAAAGTGACTCAGTAGTCCTTCAAAGTCAGTGCACCCTCACCTCACTCATTCCCCTGACAAAGCCCCACCCCTCATGCAGCACACACCTCCCCAGACCACTAGTGCTATCACCCCTGGTCCCACAAACTAGGACCTCCCCTCATCCTGATCCTAGCTCCCTCCAGCTCCTCTCATTTTCTCTCTTACCTCTGGCAGGTGCCAAGCCCTGCCCCTCCCACCAGGAATAGTCTTCTGTTTGTAGTCTTCTCATCATTTTCACTACTCCCTCCCTGATAGAAGTCCTGGTGATCTTCGCAGTGAACCAATAGAAACACAGAGCTTCTTCTGGCCCCTGTATCCACCTAAGTCCTCTCTGCACTAACACAAGAACTATTTTACTAAACCACATGAAGACATGATCTTCTCTCACTATCCCACCTGAAAACCTTGACCAAGAATTTCTGCCACGTTCATCTGAGTGGCATTCAAGCCCCTGCAAACCTAGTGCAGCTCAACATGTAGACTGCACTGCACTGCATGCATGCACACACCTCATGAACACAGCACCCTGTCCTTTCAAAAGCCACCTGATGGCAAAGCTCCTGCTCTCCCATCTGTGGTCTGGGGTGCTCTCAGACTCACCACCACATACCTGGCTACACACACCTCTACTCTCTGGGAAAGGAGAGGAGCAGGGCTTGTGGGAAACTCTCCTTGAAGCAAAAGAAGGTGGGCAGACAGAGTGTAGTCAGAGGCTGGCAAATTTTAAGAGTAAATCACTAATACAAATGTGCAAGGGCCACACCATTTGAAGAGGACACTTCCAAGTGTCCAGAATGCCTGCTTCTGATCAGGTATTTAATCTGTGTACAGCCTGGTTCTGTGTTATCAGTGACTCTTGGCTTGCCACATCTTTGGAGGGCCCAGGACTCCACTCTCAGGGGGTTTCTTTTATTCGGGGGTGGGGACAGGGTGGGTAACTCACTGGCTTTCTAACAAGCACATTTCTGACCCTAGGATATGTCACTTGTTTAGAAAATAAGAATCTGTTTCTCTTCAGGTGACTAACAGTTTAGTTTCAAATGTTTTGGGTAGCGTTTGTTTCATAATGTTCTCTGGCACACTTGTGAGCGAATGTGAGTGCCCAGTTGCTCAGTCATGTCCGACTCTCTGCAACCCCATGGACTGTAGCCTGCCAAGCTCCTCTGTCCATAGGATTCTTCAGACAAGAATATGAGAGTGAGTTGCCATTTCCTTCTCCAGCTGGCACACTTCCTAACTCTAAAAGAGGTTTCTTAGGGTTGTTTTTGTTTTTTTTTTTTTTCCCCAGTTAAAAAGATATGACAGCCATGCAAGGGAGGCTAAAAGCAGTGTCTGGAATTTTATGTAAGCAGGCTCATCCTGTGCATCAGGTCAGCTCATCTCTCAGGGAGGAAACCTGGGTGAGCTGCTGTGAAATCCCTGTTCATTACTGCCTTACTGCTCCTACGTCTGAGGTGTCTGTAACCCAGAGCTAGTCATCCCTATGGGCCATTAATCATCAGCTCTGCTCAAAGCCCAGAACAGGAGGGCAGCTGCCTGCATCCTCTCACCTACATTTCTCTATGAGATGCATGTAAATGAACAGCTGGTCCTACAGGCAGAGGCCAGTCTTGCATAGGATCTGAACCCACTCCAGTACTCTTGCCTGGAAAATCCCACGGACGGAGGAGCCTGGTAGGCTACAGTCCATGGGGTCACAAAGAGTCGGACATGACTGAGCGACTTCATTTTTCATTTTTTTAGCCTCACACAAGTTTCACCAGACAAAATGTGGGATTTCATATAGTTTATTTGTACATTTGCTAAGTTTTAGCCATAAAGTGTAAATTCAAATATCATATAAAATATTTTATATTTCATGAAATATAGCTTGTCATTTAAATATTAATCAATTTAAATAAAATCAATATGTGGAATTATATAAATATAAATTTATATTGGTTTTAATATATTTATATAAATATTTAATGCTAATATCAAATATTATTAACTTAAATAATATCAAAAGCTATTCAAAAATTTTACCATATCAAAACATCAGTTATGAAAGTGTTTTTAAAAAGTTGGTGTGAATCAGAAAGTCAGTAAGGTGGCCAAGAGCTTACATTTGAAGACTAATCAATATCTATTTTTCCAAACAAATAGAGTTTCCCATGGAAGAATGTTTTTCTTTTCAAGAAAGCAGGTATAGTCAAATATCTAGATGTCTAACATTTTCGAGGACTCTAGAAGACAGTGACTCTGGAAAAGGGGTGCTATTTGTTCTAAATAGAAACTACAGATAGGAAAATTAATTTTATCCACAAATGAGTAAAATTACATAAGATAGATTTTGACTCAAAATTGAAGGAGGTACTTGACAGATGGTCTAAAACAGTGCAGTGCCTTGGCAAAGGAAAAACAGCAGGACCGACGGAATGGGGGAAGAAAGACAGGGGAGGCCGTAGGGCGGAGCTTGAATAGATGGAAGCGTCCTCAGGTCCCAGGAAAAATGAATGGTTTTTGAGAAAGCAGATCCCTAAAATTTAACTTCAGGGGTTACCCTGTAATTTCATCTTAAGTGTTGTCATCTGCCCCATTATTCGCAGTCTTTAACAAAGACGGCCACACACAGGACTTGGGAGCAGAGAATGTGAGCAGGGACCCCAGAGCAGTAGGATGCAGAAAATGGAGTGCCATGTGGGGAGAGCAGACTGCGGAATGCAAGTGAGAATTCAGAGGGAAGGGGGGAGAAGTGTAAGTTTCCCAGAACTCACCCAAGATGTTAGGAGTGAAACACAAAATGGAAGATGGAAATCACATTTTCTTTGGGTTTCAGAAGACAGTCTGAGCTCAGAACCTATGTGGGTCACCATTTATTTATCCAGGATGTACTGAGCACCCTTTGTGCCAGCCCCTGTTCTTGGCTTCAGACCAGGATCCTGGAGGAGAGAGAGTGGTGATGGTGGCAGGAGCTGAGGAGGCCGGGGAGCCGCCGGGGCGGGTAACTGGTGCGCTGAGCGCCACAGTGCTTGGTTGGAGGGGTACAAACAGAAATGTCTCAGTGAGATGGAAAGCCCCTGGAGAAGACTGAGCTACATTTTAATTGAGTTATAATTACTGAGTTTTAGCTGCTGTACAGTACTATATAAGTTACAGGTGTACAACACAGTGTTTCACAGTTTTAAAGGTTATACTCTATTTATAGTTACTATAAAGTACTGGCTATACTTCCCATGCTGTTCAATATATCCTACCATTAGAGTTGCTGGTAATTAAAAAAATGTGTGTTTATATCTGATTACTTAACATATATATATATGAATTATATATATATATTACTAATTTATATATAATTATATATAAACTGGGCCTCCTGGTGGCTCAGAAGGTAAAGAACCCACCTGCAATGCAGGAGACCTGGGTTCAACTCCTGGACCAGGAAGATTCCCTGGAGGAGAAACTGGCTACCCATTCCAGTATTCTTGCCTGAAGAATCCTATGGACAGAGGAGCCTGGAGGGCTACCGTCAGTGGGGTTGCAAAGAGTCAGACACAACTGAGTGACTAACACACACACACATATCATTTTCTGAGCTATAGAAGACATACGAATGGCTAACCAACACATGAAAAGATGCTCAACATCACTCATTATAAGAGAAATGCAAATCAAAACCACAATGAGGTACCATTTCACACCAGTCAGAATGGCTGTCATCCAACCAGAAGTCTACAAGCAATAAATGCTGGAGAGGGTGTGGAGAAAAGGGAACCTCTTACACTGTTGGTGGGAATGCAAACTAGTATAGCCATTATGGAAAACAGTGTGGAGATTCCTTAAAAAATTGCAAATAGAACTGCCTTATGATCCAGCAATCCCAGTGCTGGGCATACATACCAAGGAAACCAAAACTGAAAGAGAAACATGTACCCCAATGTTCACTGCAGCATTGTTTATAATTGCCAGGACATGGAAACAACCTAGATGTCCATCAGCAGATGAATGGATAAGAAAGCTGTGGTACATATACACAATGGAGTATTACTCAGCCCTCAAAAAGAATGGAGATTCCTTAAAAAATTGCAAATAGAACTGCCTTATGACCCAGCAATCCCACTGCTGGGCATACACACCGAGGAAACCAGAATTGAAAGAGACACATGTACCCCAATGTTCACTGTAGCATTGTTTATAATTGCCAGGACATGGAAACAACCTAGATGTCCATCAGCAGATGAATGGATAAGAAAGCCATGGTACATATACACAATGGAGTATTACTCAGCCCTTAAAAAGAATAAATTTCACTCAGTTCTAATGAAATGGATGAAACTGGAGCCAATTATACAGAGTGAAGTGAGCCAGAAAGAAAAACACCAATACAGTATACTGACACATATATATGGAATTTAGAAAGATAGTAATGATGACCCTGTAAGTGAGACAACACAAGAGACACAGAGGTATAGAATGGACTTTTGGCTTCTGAGGGAAAGGGAGAGGGCAGGAAGATTTGGGAAAATGGCACTGAAACATGTATACTATCATATAAGAAATGAAGCACCAGTCTACGTTCAATACAGGATACAGGTTGCTTGGGGCTGGTGTACGGGATGATCTGGGGAGATGGTGTGGGATGGGAGGTGGGAGGGGGCTCTAGCATTGGGAGATCGTGTACACCTGTGGCTGATTCATGTCAATGTATGGCAAAACCAATACAGTATTGTAAAATAGAATAAAGTATTAAAAAAAAAACAACTGTGTAAAAGTCCCTGTGTCCTTGTCTTTTGAAGTAATATGTTGATTCAAGAATTATTGATTGGGAAATATAAAGATGTAGAAACAAAGAGTAATTGTTGGGCTGGGGAACTGGAAACAATTTAGACTGTAATTCTGTCACGTAGCAGAATTACCAAACACACAGTTCCATAAGAGATATAGATAAAGGCCTGACACACATTCCTAAGCTGTTTTTACAGGAAGCAGACCTGCTCCAGATGAAAATTGTGACCGTAAGTACATAGACTGGTTGAAACCAGAGGTCCATGATGCTTGAAACTACACTTTGATGTTATCAATCCAAGAATTGTTCACAAGTCAATCACATCCTGCTTCTTGAACATGATAAAACTCTTCACTACACCCTCCAGTGTGGGTCATACAGTTTTGAGGGCTTCAGCCCACTGTGGTCCCCTTTGTTGGGCAAAGCAGTCAAAGCCACTCTTTTCTACTTGACCCAAAACTGTCTCCACATTTCTATTTTGCATTGGTGAACAGAGGCTGCGAGGAGATTGATTAATGATTCCTGTTCTTGGATGCTATGGGATAAGAACAAACAGCATGGAAGAACAAAGCAGGATTCCATAACTTCCATCCCCGATTTATCCAGTTCATATTCATTTTTAGCTCTTTTTTGTAATTGGGATTTGTAATAAGTATTCATCTGAGAATAAGACTACAAATAGAACCAAAACCAAACCAAAAGAAACCCCAAATGTTTACAAATAATTGGTATAGTTCAAGATCTGCACTGAAAGAACTCAATCCTTTAAACATCATTTAATTAATGCCAGGCTCACCATTTAAGATCACTCTCTAATCCACATGCCAGCCCTCTTAATGTAATGGCACATCTCTTCTCTCTACATTTGTTTTTATTTATTCTACTTAATTCAGTTTATTTCAGTAAACATTATGCCTCTCCTTTATTCCATGCATATATTAGGCACTGAGGCACGAAGATGGGTAATGCATGATTTCTTTCTCTCTGAAATCTCAATTTACTTAGGAGACAAACAGTAAATACAGATTTCTGAATACAGGAGTAAATGCTACTATGAGGTATATCAATCCAAACACTATTAAGACAAGGCAGGAGTGTTTGAGAAAGGCCTTTTATTTCTCATTCTGTTCATTCTAAGTATCAAAATCTTAATTCTAATGTTTAGAAAACATTCATATGCTTTTTATATCGATTCTAAAGTGTTTTCATTTAACTTGGGCTTCCCTTGTGGCTCAGCTGGTAAAAAATCCACCAGCAATGTGGGAGACCTGGGTTCAATCCCTGGGTTGGAAAGATCCCTTGAAGAAGGGAAAGGTCAGCTACTCCAGTTTTCTGGTCTGGAGAATTTCATGGACTGTATAGTCCATGGGTTTGCAAAGAGTCAGATAAGACAGCGACTTTCACTTCTCTTCACCTCTTCATTTAACTCAGAAAATTTTGAAGTTAAAGCATTTATTGAGCATAACTAAATTTACACTCACTTTTAAAAACTATGTAGAATTACCTATACTATACTTACACATAATGGCCTCTAAAGGAAGATGGCTTTTATCATTAATTTCTCTTTTTTAAGTAACAGTCTATAACATTTAACCTTTAATGTTTATAAAAGTAGAAGCTGTGATCCAATTTGTGTTTTTTTTTTTTTCCTGGCATTCACCATGTTGTTCTTTTCCACATCTTCTGGTCAATTTTGGGATTCTCACATTTTACTTCATGGCCTCTGTTAATAAAGTTTTTTCTTCACATTCCTGCCCTTCTGCCCCCTACTGACCAACTGCAATGACTGATGTTTATCTCCAGTCTGAATTATGGTATCTCTGGAGTCTCCACTGAATTCAGGTTTTCCAAAAGTATCAATGTTCTTCCACCTGGTGACTAAAGACAGATTCTACTTTCAGTTTCTTTGGCTACAAGAATTCCTTTGTTCAACTTTAAACAGAGCCCTCATTTGCATTGATGACACTTCCAGTGACTCACCATCAACAATAACTCAGGATTCAACTTTTTACTTATTTGCTTGTCAGTATCACATGGTCATACATGAGATGAAGCTCAAATTATGAAGTTTAAATTATCAGAATTAACTGCCAACTTCACTAGAGACCATGTCCTCTCACTGGAAAGTATGTCTTATCAGAAAGTGGGGTCACAAATTGAAAGAACACTTCTCTACTTTGTGTTATACATCATTCTAACTTCAAATATATATGAGATAATAATAAACATCTATTTTATTATCAAAGAATAACGTTAAGCTTCAGAGACCATGGTTTATATTGCTTATATGAATGATTCTTACTTTCTAATATTTCTCGCTGAAGAACTGATGCTTTTGAGGTGTTGGAAAAGACTCTTGAGAGTCCTTAGGACTGCAAGGAGATCAAACTAGTCCATCCTAAAGGAGATCAGTCCTGGGTGTTCATTGGAAGGACTGATGCTGAAGCTGAAACTCCAATACTTTGGCTACCTCATGCAGAGTTGACTCATTGGAAAAGACCCTGATGCTAGGAGGGATTGAGGGCAGGAGGAGAAGGGGACAATAGAGGATGAGATGGCTGGATGGCATCACTGACTTAACGGACATGAATTTAGGTAAACTCTGGGAGTTAGTGATGGACAAGGATGCCTGGCATGCTGTGATTCATGGGGTTGCAAAGAGGTGGACATGACTGAGTGACTGACTAAACTGAACTGAATATTTCTTGGTAGTCACCTTTACTGCTTGTACTTCTATATCTGATTAATTATGTTCATTTCTATAACATCATCATTATTTAATCTTGTGTTTGAGTAAGCCTATGATCTTTTTACCGAGACACTATGATTAAAAAAAAAAAACACTTGCTGAGGTTTGTGAGACTGATTTCTTCATTAATAGATTCTGATCTCCTGAATTTAATTTATAATCATAAATTACTGTCAATAAACCGATGCATTTACTAAATTAGAATGAAGAGAAAAACATTGAGAGAATACTTTTATATTTAGGTGAGAAAAGTCATTTTATTTATTTTAGATATTTGAGTCCCAAGATTCCTTTATGATTTACAAATCAATGCTTTTTTACCATTGGTATCCAACCTCCAATTTCTTTCTTTGATGTTTTGCTAGCATCACATTAGTTAAATGAAGCAAATATGCTTTTAACATTAAGCAGCTACTTAAATTCTTTTGATGTGCAGTGGAAAGCAGCAGGGTTTTGGAGTTGGTAAGATCTGGGATTTAAATACCAGCTCTACCATTTAGTAGCTGTGTAGCCCTGGGCAAGTTTTTAACTTCTCTGAGTTTTCGTTACTGTATCTATAAAATAAATATAATAATATTAACATGGAAGATTTCTTTTAGGGATTAAATGAAATACTAAATGTATGCAAAAAGAGAACATAGATCTTACTAAAAAGTATAATTATTCATTTAATGGCAACTATTACCAATTTTTTGGAATTTACTATCTAATGGCAACTATAACTGATTTTACCAGTGTTGATTTATTTCTGAATTTTAACAACTTATTTTATATATATAAATATTTTAAACAATATATTTTTATTTGAACTGATTGTTATTCAGAATATTCTAGAAACTTTCACCCAAGACTTATGAAGACATAAAGAAGAGCTTGACTACCATGAGGGGAAAGAGAATAAATGCAGAGAAAGTCCTATTCCTGAGTCTGCCAACAGTGGGTTCGTCTATGGCTCAGGCTGGACCAAGGCAAAAGCAAATTACTGTCCCCACATCTCACACAGTTCAAGCGTTAAGTAACAAGCAACAATGGTCCAACACTTAATGGAGGGCAAGGGCATGTAGAAAAAGCCTATCTGTAATGCAGGTGTGCTGAAATGACTAAAGTTAAAAGAGGAGCAGAGACACTAAAAAAAAAGTCCGGTTCTCTACTCCTTACTTTATATCAACATAAAATGTAAGCACCAAAGAATTGATGCTTTTGAACTGTGGTGTTGGAGAAGACTTTTGATAGTCCCTTGGGCTGTAAGATCAAACCAGTCAATCATAAAGGAAATCATTCCTGAATATTCATTGGAAGGACTGATGCTGAAGCTGAAACTCCAATACTTTGGCCACCTGATGTGTAGAACTGACTCACTGGAAAAGACCCTGATACTGGGAAATATTGGAAGCAGGAGGAAAAGGGGACAACAGAGGATGAGATGGTTGGACAGTATCACCAACTCAATGGCCATGAGTTTGAGCAAGCTCTGGGAGTTGGTGATAGATAGGGAAGCCTGGCGTGCTGCAATCTATGGGGTCGCAGAGAATCAGACATGACTGAATGACTGAACTGAACTGAAAATGTGACAATAGTGCATTACTAGATGAATATGTGTCTGTATGAGTCAGGATTCTTTAAAGAAATAGAACCAACAGGGTGTATACATACAATATGTAGAAAGAGTTTACTGTTAGGGATTGTCTCATGTTATTATGGAGGCTGAGAAGTCCCATGGTCTGTCATCTCTAAGCTGGAGGCTCAACAAAGCTAATGTAGTTCCCATCTAAACTCAGTGACTGAGAACCAGGAGGCCAGTGGTATGATTTCCAGTCTGAATCCGAAAGCCCAAGAACTAGAAGCACTGATGTCATAGGTAAGGGGGATATGGATATTCCAGCTCAAGTAGAGCAAGAGGATTTGCCTTTCCTCTGCTCTTTCTTCTAATCAGGCTCTCAACAGACTGAATGATGCATTGGTGAGGGCCATCTTCTTTACACAGAGTACCAATTTAAATGCTGATCTGTTCTGGAAATATCCTCACAGACACACCCAGAAAAAAGTGTTTAACTAGCTATCTTGGTAACCAGGCAAGTTAACACAGAAAATTAAGCATCAGAATATCCCCAAAGATAATAAGAGCTATAACAAAATCCAATTAGATTTCAACTACATACTAAATTAGTTCATCCCTATACTAACAGTGTAACAAAAGAAGTATGAACATTTTCAGGCATAAATAATATTTACCTCAGTCTTTATTATTTACATACAATTCCTGATACTCAAAATTACAAGGCATTCAAAAATATAAGGCAAAAAATTAAAATTATTGTCAAGGAATAAATCAAACAAAAAATCAGACTCAGAAGTGGGCCTGGTTTTGGATTATGAGATAGGGACATTTACATAACTAAAATTAATATGTTAGAGGATCTACAGGAAAAAGTAGACAACATATGTGTATGAGGAAAGTTTAGCCAAGAGATGAATAATAATAAAAAAGTAAAGTAAGAATGGACGTCCCTGGTGGCTCAGTGATAAATATTCTTCTTGCCAGTGCAGGAGATGTAGGAGATGCAGTTTTGATCCCTGGATTGGGAAGATCCCCTGTAGAAGGAAGTTCCCCTGGAGAATGGAATGGCAACCCACTCCAGTATTCTTGCCTGGAGAAGTCCATGGACAGAGGAGCCTGTCAGGTTACACTCCATGGGGTTGCAAAAGACTGGGGCATGACTTGGTGACTAAGCAACAACAAAAATAAGAATACTAGAATTCTAAAAATGCTATCATATACAAAGTTTCTTTGATTGATTTATTAATAGATTGGACCCCAAAGAGAGAAAAAAGTAAAAAGAGAACCTAAGAGTAGATAAATAACATAGAATAGTCAAGTACATGTATAATAAAGGTTCCAGAAGGAGAAGAGAAAGCTGGGGTGGGAAAGAAATATTTGAAGATATAATGATCAAGATGCCTGTAGAATCTTAACTTGTATATATTCAAAGAGAAATAAACAAAAAACTATCCACTTAGATATATCATAGTAAAAATATGTGGGAAAATATTTTAAATTTTTAATACAATCAGACTAAAAAGAAAACATCACACAACAAAAAATTTAAAAATAATCTTATTGATCAGAAATTATGCAAGCCAGAAGACAATTTTACATCTTTAAATCACAGGGTGAAAAATAAAAACACTCGAAGCAGAATTTTACATCCAAAGACTATATCTTACAAAAAATGAAATAAAGAACATTTTTCACTGCCAGC
>SJYC01134160.1:0-10231 GCA_006408675.1 Madoqua kirkii | reverse complement strand
ATATCAGTATTTAATCAAAATTACAAACTTTTGGTTTTTTATACACATTGAAGAGATTGAATAAAATATTTATAAGTCATATATACATTAAAGTCATATAAATTCTCACAATTCAATAGTAATAATAGTAACAAAAATAAATCCATTAAAAATGGGAAAAAATCTTTTGAACAGACTCTTAACCATAAAAGAGATTTGGATGACAAACAGGCACTTTCAAGAGGTTCAACATCCTTATTTTTTAGGAAAATGCAAATAAAGACCAAAATGAGATTTCATTATGCATGTATTAGCATGGCTAAAAAATGGCAATATCTAGTGCAGACACGAATGCTGAGCAACTCCTTCCAGGAGAGCCAGTGTTGCAGTCATGTGCTTTAGAGCACAGTTTAGCAGTTTTTATACAATGTATACTGCTACTGCTGCTAAGTCGCTTCAGTCATGTCCGACTCTGTGAGACGCCATAGACAGAAGCCTACTAGGCTCTTCTGTCTCTGAGATGTTCTGGGGTGTCATTGCCTTCTCCATTGCATGAAAGTGAAAAGTGAAAGTGAAGTCGCTCAGTCATGTTTGACTCTTAGCGACCCCATGGACTGCAGCCTACCAGGCTCCTCCGTCCATGGGGCTTTCCAGGCAAGAGTACTGGAGTGAGGTGCCATTGCCTTCTCTATATACAATGTATAAGATGTATCTATGTCACATAATATAAAATAATTTAATATGTAGCATATGCAACCCAGTAATCCCCACCCCAAGCATCTAACAAAAAGAATAAAGACATATGTCCACAAAAGACTGTATACAAAGGCTTATAGAGCAGCTGGAAAAAAGAAAATTTATATATCAATTGGTGAATGAATAATAAATCTTGGAACATCCATACAGTTACATATTGTTCCCAAATAAAAGAAGCAAAACACTGATAACATCTAATAGAGCAGAATCTCAAATTTATTATGCTAAATGAAAGACACAGAAATGTAAGATTGCATACTTTAAGGTTCTGTTTATATGACATTCTGGAAAAGGCCAAGTATAGAGACAGGTATCAAGACAGTGATTACCAGGACTGGGTATGAGGTGGATTGATTACAGAGGAACATGGTGAAACTTTGGGGATAATGGGAATGTTTTACATCTTCATAATGAGAGTGTCAAAACCTATAGAATCAAATTCCTAAACAGGGTAAATTTTAACACTTGTAAAATATATCTCAATAATCATGAGATATAAGCAATGTTCTTTACACTCGTTTCTGTTAGATTTTAACTGTGTCAAGATTTCCCAAAGCTAAATTCTGTCATGCAGTAGATAAGAAAGCTTTCTCTCCTAGCTTCATGTTTTTCATTACCTTGCAAAAAATGCTTTTTTATTTTCTTTCAGGGTGACATTGGTCAATTAAATCTATAATGTCTTTGTTTGGTTGACTAACCAACTTTAAATCCACACAGACTACAGCTACTACACAGACTGAAACAGTATGTACCCTAAGGACTTCAAAGCCATGACCTTTTACTCTGTCTGTCAGAGGCAAGGTCCTGCAGTGTAGCCAGCTGACCTATAGAGAGGGATGATGAAGTTATCCAGAGCAAGGATTTCTATCTTGAATTCTAATATGAAAAGCTTAAACCTCTGAGGCTATTCTACATGTAAATTATTGTGGAAAAAATATGATGTTATTTGGCCTTGTTTCCTGATCATACTGTTTCCTTTTTATTCTAAGGGCATATGGATTCTTGGTAATTGCACTTTGTTTAACATTCAAATGATGTTGGTTGTGAGCCTAGAGGAAAGATTTTAGCATGCATGCAAATCAACAGCAATATGAGTAATTTAGGGCAATGCTTCTTAACCTTTGGGAGATGGAAGAAAGAATCTCTCATGATAGTCAAATATTTGCTAAATTAGTGAGAATGAAATGGAGCTTCTTCTTAGAAAAAAAAAATACATACCTACTATTTATGTAAAATGGAGTTCAAAGACAATGAATCCCATTCATCTTTTCATTAAGAAGTTACCAAACCCTAAGAGAAGGATCACCATGATGTTGGCTTATAAATACTTGTTAAGCTCTGGCAAATATTTTAATATTCCTAGGAATGTGACGCATTTAGCCAAGCTGCAAAGTTGGTCATTTATATATTCAGTGAGCAAATATGGTATCAGTGGTTTCAGTGCAGGTCTATATATCCTTTGCGTCAGTATTACTGTCTTTTGAGAAGTTTGTTAAAAATACAAATTTCAGGATTTTACCTAATGAAACTGAATCATGTGGTATAGGGTGGTGAAATTTCTATTTTTAAAGCCTCCACTAGTTCTTTCTGTTCAATAGCCTAGTTTGGAAATGTGGTTCAAAACTTACTAAATCCTGTGCTATTTTTCAATGTTTATAAAGAAATGAAATTATCTAACACGTTCTTTCAGTTAAACTTTCTCAGTGGAAAAAAAAATATTGATGGTAAATTCGTTCCTAAAGATAATGGCAGTTAATTCCATGCCTTCATAATCATTTCAAATATTTTTTCTGGGAAGGATTATTTATGGATTAAATATGGATTATTTATAAATAATTAAGGATTATTTATTTTTTATTTTTAGAAAGATATTTATGGATTCTTTAGCAATAATGACAAAATAATGGTAAAGCATCTGTCTACAATGCAGGAGACCCGAGGTTGATCCCTGGGTAGGGAAGATTGCCTGCAGAAGGAAATGGCAACCCACTCCAGTACTCTTCCTTGGAAAATCCCATAGACGGAGGAAACTGGTAGTCTACAGTCCATGGGATCACAAAGAGTTGGACACGATTGAGCAATTTCAATTAAAAAAATTTAGCAATAATGAAGGAATCTTTACCAAGTGAACTGCTGAATTTGAAGAAATAATATGGTAATACTAAAAAAAAATCATTTTCAGAGAATAGCACACTGATGTTCATAATTCTTCTGATGTGAAAATATGACAAAAAATGTTAAAAAGACTTCTAGGAATCAGCTGTATTAACCAAATATTTAATCTTGGGGAAAGTGAAAGTTGCTCAGTTGTGTCCGACTCTTTGTGACCCCATGAACTAGCCTTTCCTTCTCCAGGTGATCTTCCCAACCCAGGGATCAAACCCAGGTCTCCTACACTGCAGGCAGATTCTTTACCAGCTGAGCCAAAAGAGAAGCCCAAGGATACTGGAGTAGGTATACTTACATTATCATGCATACATGTTATGTAAATTTGTAAATGCTTCCTCCTATTCATCTACTCCACTTGTAAAGTATTTTGTTTGACATTATTTACTTTTTTATTCCTCATTTCTGTGTCTCATAATTTGTTTCAGAGATTAATTGTCCATACTCTTGTTCTTTATCAAACCTTTGATATCCAGACCCATGAGATATGAAACAATTCACCTGATTAACTTTTAACTTTTGTTTGAATCAACAAAAATGCAATATATCACAATTTTGAAAGACTTAACTTGTACCAGACCCTTGTACCATCTCAATTTCTACTGAGAAATATCTCCCTGCATTAACCCTGACATCCCATTCCATGCACTCAAATTTATGACAAGTCTTCAATTCTTCATTATGCTTTCTTGACATAAATGCTAGTCTTCTTTCTATAGCTAGTTATCTAGATAGATAGACTGACTGACAGATAATTTACAAATTTACTTTTTCATCCAACAGCTAGTATACTTACTATTGCTAGGTATTATTAGAAGCACGGACAAGAGTCTTTGCTAGAGAGAATTTGCCATATGGTATTATGACAAACATCATAATATGAAATACTAATGGCTAAAATGGAACATATACACAGTGTAGAAATATAGAAAATATATGGCAATATCTGATGATTGTGTTTATGTGGGGTCTGTCAATGAAGATTTATTTAAAAATATGTTTTACATTGTGATAACACATTAGCCCATGTTTATTCACAAATATTTAGACATTAATATTATTGGAGACTTTGTAATTTGCACTTCTCTCAGAGCACCCTTTATTTTTGTTCAAAATGAGTCAGACTGCTATAGAATTTCATGGGTGGTGGTGGGTAAAAAATGACTAGAGGTCAGCAAGGATAGCAATTTTGGAAGAAAGCTGGCTGCAAAGGGATGAAGAGTAAGAAAAAGTGGAAACTAGGGTGTTTCTCACAACTTGCAATTCAGGTAACTTGCTGAAGGAAATGGCATCCATGGTAGGGTCCAATTCAATCCACCTGCTACTGGGTGGCTAATTAGTGCCCTCATGGAATGGTATCATGTTTGGAGCTAAGTATTAGCATCTGATATTGACTGGTTGGAAAATTTCTAAGTCAGACCATTCTCAGTGAATCTATGTTATTGAATCGGTGTGTAACTTTCATCACTTTGTGTAAGATTACAGTCTGTAAGAACATGGGTGGTTGAAGAAAGCAGGTAGTCATGTAGCACAACATTTGTTCATGTGAATATAAAGGACTTATTCTGCTGAAGGTATCTTTGGTGAGAATCACAGATGGAATGAAAAATAACTTGATATTCTGTTCCTTCAGAGAGATCTATTCAAATATCTCTTACCCATTCTTCTTGTCACTGATTTCCCAAATATGGCTCTTCCATGTCTCTGACTTTACACAACCTATATATCAGTGTAGATTCTACTTCTGACAATCTCTTATTTAAAAAAATCCAACAAAACTATTTATTTCTCAACATTCTGCCTCCTGGAAAGATATTTTTTCAATTTATTTGGGAAGATATGGGACAATACTTTGTTAAGCTGAAGTTATCTACTTTGGGTGCCAATTCTACAGAATCATTTGTAAATAAGGCCTGATTTTTTTTTTTCATTCTGTGTTTACTACTCATAGGAAATGCCTAACGAAACTCTAGGTGAAGATTATTTTTTTCTTTTATTAAAATTTATTTACTTTTAATTGGAGGGTAATTGCTTTATAGTGTTGTGTTGGTTTCTGCCATATGTCAACATGAACCAGTATAAATATATCTCTCTTCTCTCTTGAACCTCTTTCCCACCTCCCACCGCATTCTAACCCTCTAGGCTGTCACAAAGTACCAGACTGAGCTCCTTGCATCATACAGCAAATTTCAACTGGCTATTTTACATAGGGTAGTGTATATGTTTCAGAGAAGGCAATGACACTCCACTCCAGTACTCTTGCCTGGAAAATCCCATGGATGGAGCAGCTTGGTAGGCTGCAGTCCATGGGGTCGCTAAGAGTCAGACATGACTAAGTGACTTCACTTTCACTTTTCACTTTCATGCACTGGAGAAGGAAATGGCAATCCATTCCCTTGTTCTTGCCTGGAGAATCCCAGGGATGGGGGAGCCTGGTGGGCTGCCATCTGTGGAGTCGCACAGAGTTGGACATGACTGAAGTGACTTAGCAGCAGCAGCAATGTATATGTTTTAGTACCACTCTCTCAACTTGTCCCATAATCTCCTTTCCGTGCAGTGTCCACAGCCTGTTCTCTATATCTGCATCTCCTTTGCTGCCCTACAAATAGGTTCATCAGTACCATTTTTCTAGATTCCATATATATGAGTTAACATACAATATTGGTTTTCCTTTTTCTGATTTACTTCACTTTGTATAATAGGGTCTAGGTTCATCCATCTCACTAGAACTGACTTAAATTCACTTCTTTTATTGCTGAGTAATACCCCATTGTATATATATACCACAACTTCTTTATCCATTCATTTGTCAGTGGACAGCTAGTTTTCTTCCATGTCCTGGCTATTGTAAAGAGTCCTGCAATGAACACTGGGGTACATGTGTCTTTTAGAACTGTGGTTTTCTCTGGGTATATGCCTAGTAGTGGGATTTCTAGGTCATATGGTAGCTTTACTCCTAGTTTTTAAAGAAATCTCCATACTTTTCTCCATAATGGCTGTATTAATTTATATTCTCAGCAAGGTAAGAGGGTTTCTTTTTCTCCACATCCTCTCCAGCATTTATTGTTTGTAGATTTCTTGATAATGACCATTCTGAACCTTGTGAGGTGGTACCTCATTGTAGTTTTGATTTTCATTTCTCTAATCACAAGAGATGTTAATTAAGCTGGAATTAAGATTTCCAGGAGAAATATCAACAACCTGAGATAGGCAGATGATACCCCTCTAATGGCAGAAAATGAAGAGGAACTAAAGAGCCTGTTGATAAGGATGAAAGAAGAGTGAAAAAGCTGGCCTAAAACTCAACATTCAACACACTAACATCATGGCATCCAGTCCTGTCATTTCGTGGCAAATAGAAGGGGAAAGAGTGGAAATAGTGACAGATTTTATTTTCTTGGGCTCCAAAATCACTGCAGATGGTTACTGCAGCCAAGAAATTTTAAAAGACTTTTGCACCTTTGGAAGAAAGCTATTGACAAACTAGACAGCATATTAAAAAGCAAAGATATCCCTTTGTTGACAAAGATCCATACAGTCTAAGCTATGGTTTTCCCAGTAGCCATGTACAGATGAAAGTTTGACTGAAAGAAGGCTGAGCACAAAAGAAAAAAAAAATTGATAATTCTGAATTTTGGTGCTGCAGAACAACTCTTGAGTGACCCTTGGATAGCAAGGTGATCAAACCAGTCATCCTGAGGGAGATCAACCCTCAATATTCATTTGAAAGACTAAAGCTGAAGCTGAAGCTCCAGTACTTTGGCCACCTGATGCAAAGAACTGACTTATTGAAAAAGATCTGATGCTGGGAAAGATTGAGGACAGGAGGTGAAGGGCACAACAGAGGATGAGATGGCCAGATGGCATCACCAACTCAATGGACACTAGTTTGAACAAGCTCTAGGAGATAGTGAAGGGCAGGGAAGCTTGGCGTACTGCAGTCCATGGGGTTGCAGAGTTGGTCACAACTTAGTGACTGAATAAAAACAACAAAGTGATGATGAGCATGAAGACTGAGAGAGACACAAAGGAGCTAAGGAATAAGGGCCATAGACATCTTAGCCATTTGCTTGGACAAATTGTGGGGCCATTATATTAGAGTTGGTAAGCTGGACAAATCTATATGCTGAAGTCCATTTCTTCTAAAAACTTTGTAAAAGTGAAGGTGTTAGTCACTCAGTTGTGTTGGAGTCTTTGTGACCCCATGGACTGTCTGTTGCCTGCCAGGCTCCTTTGTCCATAGAATTCTTTAGGAAAGAATACAGGAGTGGGTTGCCATTCTCTTCTCCAGGTGATCTTCCAAACCCAGGGATAGGACCTGGGTGTCCTGAACTGCACACAGATTCTTTACCATCTGAGCCACCAGTGAAGGCCTTTCTAAAAATTCTGGATACTTACTTTTAAGTAACATGGATATTTTAACTTCATAACTTGCTACTTTTGAGTAAAGGATCAGTCAACCATTGATGCCAACTGTTAGAAACACTTTTGACTAAACATATTGAACCAGAATCTTCACTTAGTGAATGTACCCATTGCAGCACACATTGACAATTCAGCATTATAATTCTTCTACTCTGATCTAGTCTGTTTAGAATGTATTCTCACAAAGGCTCCCCAGAGTGACTAAGAACAATTCTTTTGGTATGCATAGCATCTGTTCATGGGTCTAAAAGGAGAGTTGAAGACTATAAATGCTTTTCTGATACTTACACGTAATCACTGCATGCTTTGTTGGACCAAGAGTTCAGTTCACTTCAGTTCAGTTCAGTTGCTCAGTAGACTCTCTGTGGCCCCATGGATCACAGCACGTCAGGCCTCCCTGTCCGTCACCAACTCCCAGAGTTCACTCAGATTCACCTTCATCGAGTCAGTGATGCCATCCAGCCATCTCATCCTCTGTCGTCCCCTTCTCCTCCTGCCCCCAATCCTTCCCAGCATCAAAGTCTTTTTTCCAATGAGTCAGCTCTTCACATGAGATGGCCAAAGTACTGGAGTTTCAGCTTCAGCATCAGTCCTTCCAAAGAACACCCAGGGCTGATCTCCTTCAGAATGGACTGGTTGGATTCCCTTGCAATCCAAGGGGCTCTCAAGAGTCTTCTCCAACACGACACTTCAAAAGCATCAATTCTTTGGCTCTCAGCCTTCTTCACAGTCCAACTCTCACATCCATACATGACTACTGGAAAAACCATAGCCTTGACTAGATGGACCTTAGTCAGTGAAGTAATGCCTCTGCTTTTGAATATGCTATCTAGGTTGATCATAAGAGTTACTGTGAGACAAAGAAGAGTAAATATGCAAGCAGGAAGAGGTTCTCTCTCTGTGGACTATAATGGCCATATGAAACTATATGTTCTTTAGCTGCTAGTCAAAACCACATAAATAGACATATTATGGGCTATTAACTAGATGAGTAGCGAGTTAAGTACTAGATAAGGACACATTCAGGGATGCCCTTGGGGCTACTATTTCAATGCCAGTCCTGCTAGCAAGACATTTTTAAAATAAAATATATTGGGCTATATACAAGGCGAATGAGTAATTGATATAATAAAGCTTCGTCAAGACCTTTAAGGTTTTCATTAAATGTCAGGCTTTGATATATCTCCAAGTCCTGGACCTCTTCCTGTAAGTGTCTCATATGCTGAACAGAACTGTATTCCTTTGAATCATGGCTGCTTAAGCATCATTCTTTAAAAGCTCTTTGCCACCTTCGACATTTTTATGAGATGGGCCTTTAAAGTAAAACATGGAAGGTTTTCATGACAGTGATGCCCTCTTACGTAGTCACTAAAATAACAGTGATGGTTGACCTGAAGTGGGAAAGGGTGTCATGGCAAATATATAAATTATCTTCTTTAAAGCAGAAATCACGATTCATCTGTCATGATGAAGACAATATCACATAGTAGTTCAAATGTGGGCTGTGAATGCTGACTGCCTGGATTCAAATCCAAATTCTCTCATTTATTTGGTGTCTGTCATGAATAGTTACTAAATCTACTAGATCAATTTCCTTATCTGTAAAATAAAGGAATTACAATAGTAACTGTCTCACAGAATTATTTTGGGCTTTTAATAAATTAAGATATCCAAATTAAGAATTCCAAGTATTAGAAAACCATGAGGAATAAAAAACGGTGAGTTCTTGATATTTCTTTGACATATCTTCTTTAATTACTGTCCTTTTGTACTGATCATCAAAGACTAATAACAGCGATACTACTGTTGTCTGATAGTCAGTTCATTTCAATTCAGTTGCTCATTTGTGTCCTACTCTGCAACCCCATGAATTGCAGCATGCCAGAACGCCCTATCCATCACCAACTCCCGGAATTCACTCAAACTCACGTCCATTGAGTCAGTGATGCCATCCAGCCATCTCATCCTCTGTCTCCGTCTCCTCCTGCCTCCAATCCCTCCCAGCATCAGAGTGTTTTCCAATGAGTTAACTCTTTGCATGAGGTAGCCAAAGTACTGGAATTTCAGCTTTAGCATCATTCCTTCCAAAGCAATCCCAGGGTTGATCTCCTTCAGAATGGACTGGTTGGATCTCCTTGCAGTCCAAGGGACTCTCAAGAGTCTTCCCTAACACCACAGTTCAAAAACATCAATTCTTCGGTGCTGAGCCTTCTTCACAGTCCAACTCTCACATCCATACATGACCACAGGAAAAATCATATCCTTGACTTTGTTGGCAAAGTAATGTCTCTGCTTTTGAATATGCTGTCTAGGTTGGTCATAACTTTTCTTCCAAGGCGTAACAGTCTGATATTATTAGTAACATAACTAATATTTATACATTATTAATCATTTATTAAAAGTTATAATAAGATTATTGCATTTGATCTTCATACCAATTTTTTAGGAGTTTTCATTTTCACTTTGTAATTGAGAAATCTGAGGTTCACAGAGATGTTGTGTTTTGCCAAATGTCACAAAAATAATTAGTGTAGACAGGATTTAAATTTATGTAAGCTTGTACCAAATAGGAAAAGGAGAATGTCAAGAATGTATATTGTCACCCTGCTTATTTACCTTATATGCAGAGTACATCATGAGAAATGCTGGGCTGGAAGAAGCACAAGCTGGAATCAAGATTGCCAGGAGAAATATCAATAACCTCAGATATGCAGATGACACCACTCTTATGGCAGAAATTAAGGAGGAACTAGAAAGCCTCTTGATGAAAGTGAAAGAGGAGAGTGAAGAAGTTTACTTAAAGCTCAGTATTCAAAAAATGAAGATCATGGCATCTGGTCCCATTACTTCATAGGAAATAGATGGGGAAACAATGGAAACAGTGTCAGACTTTTTTTTTTTTTTT
>SJYC01134159.1:0-11814 GCA_006408675.1 Madoqua kirkii | reverse complement strand
TTCTAAGAATTTGTCCGTTTCTTCCAAGTTGTCCATTTTATTGGCGCATAATTGCTGATAGTAGTCTCTTATGATGCTTTGTATTTCTGTTTTGTCTGTTTTGATCTCTCCATTTTTGTTTCTAACTTTACTGATTTTATTTTCTCCCTTTGCTTCTTGATGAGTCTGGCTAATGATTTATCAATTTTATTTTTCCTCTTAAAGAATCAGCTTTTGCCTTTGTTGATTTTTTTGCTATGGTCTCTTTTGTTTCTTTTGCATTTATTTCTGCCCTAATTTGTAAGATTTTTTGCCTTCTACTAACCCTAAGGTTCTTCATTTTTTTCCTTTTCTAGTTGCTTTAGATGTAGAGTTAGGTTATTTATTTGAATTTTTTCTTGTTCCTTGAGGTATGCTTGTATTGCTATGAACCTTCCCCTTAGCACTGCTTTTACAGTGTCCCACAGGTTTGGGGTTTTTGTGTTTTCATTTTCATTGGTTTTTATGCATATATTTTTTTCTTCTGTGATTTGTTGGTTATACAGCAGCGTGCTGTTCAGCCTCCATATGTTGGTATTTTTAATAGTTTTTCTCCTGTAATTGAGAAAGTTGGACTGTGAAGAAAGATTGATGCTGAAGAATTGATGCTTTTGAACTCTGGTGTTGGAAAAGACTCTTGAAAGTCCCTTGGACTGCACAGAGATCCAACTAGTCCATTCTGAAGGATATCAGCCCTGGGATTTCTTTGGAAGGAATGATGCTAAAGCTGAAACTCCAGTACTTTGGCCACCTCATGTGAAGAGTTAACTCATTGGAAAAAACTCTGAAGCTGGGAAGGATTGGGGGCAGGAGGAGAAGGGGCTGACAAAGGATGAAATGGCTGGATGGCATTACCGACTTGATGGACTTGAGTCTGGGTGAACTCCAGGCGTTGGTGATGGACAGGGAGGCATGGCGTGCTGCAATTCTTGGGGTCACAAAGAGTCGGACACGATTGAACGACTGAACTGAACTAAACTGAACTGAGATCTAATCTTACTTCATTGTGGTCAAAAAAGATGTTTGGAGTGATTTCTTTCTTTTTTTTTTTTTTGGGAATTTACCAAGGCTAGATTTATGGTGCAGGATGTGATCTCTCCTGGAGAAGGTTCCGTGTGTGCTTGAGGAAATGGTGAAATTCATTGTTTTGGGGTGAAATGTCTTGTAGATATCAATTAGGTCTAACTGGTCTATTGTATCATTTAAAGTTTGTGTTTCCTTGTTAATTTTCTGTTTAGTTGATCTATCCATAGCTGTGAGTGGGGTATTTAAATCTCCCACTATTATTGTGTTTTCTTGGATTGATTCTTTAATCATGATGTAGTGTCCTTCTTTGTCTCTTTTCACAGCCTTTGTTTTAAACTCTATTTTATCTGATATGAGTATTGCTACTTCTGTTTTCTTTTGGTCTCTATTTGTGTGGAGTAACTTTTTTCCAGCCCTTTACTTTCAGTCTGTATGTTTCCCTGGTTTTGAGGTGGGTCTCTTGTAGACAAAATACATAGGGGTCTTGTTTTTGTATCCATTTGGCCAGCCTTTGTCATTTGGTTGGGGCATTCAACTTATTTACATTTAAGGTAATTATTGATAAGTATGATCCTGTTGACATTTCCTTTATTGTTTCAGGTTTGAGTTTATACATGTTTTTTGTGTTTCTTGTCTAGAGAAGATCCTTTACCATTTCTTGGAGAGCTGGTTTGGTGGTGCTGAATTCTCTCAGCTTTTGCTTGTCTGTAAAGCTTTTGGTTTCTCCTTCATATTTGAATGACATCCTTGCTGGATACAGTAATCTGGACTGTAGGTTATTTTCTTTCATCACTTTAAAGTATGTCCTCCTATTCCTTCCTGGCCTGAAGAATTTCTATTAAAAGATCAGCTGTTATCCTTATGGGATTCCCCCTGTCTGTTATTTGTTTCTTTTCCCTTGCTGCTTTTAATATTTGTGTTTGATCTTTGTTAATTTGGTTAATATGTACCTTAGGGTGTTTCATGTTGGGTTTATCATTTTAGGGACTCTCTGGTTTTTTTGGACTTGGGTGATTATTTCCTTCCCCATTTTAGGGAAATTTTCAACTATTATCTCCTCAGGTATTTTCTCATGGTCTTTCTTTATGTCTTTTTTCTTCTAGGACTCCTATGATTTGAATGTTAGGGCATTTAACATTCCTCAAGGTCTCCGAAATTGTCCCCATTTCTTTTAATTGGTTATTCTTTTTTCCCTTCTCATTTATTTCTACCATTCTATCTTCTACTTCACTAATCCTATCTTCTGCCTCCATTATTCTGCTATTTGTTCCCTCCAGATTGTTTTTGATCTCATTTATTGCATTAGTCATTATATATTGACTCTTTTTTATTTCTTCTAGGTCCTTGTTAAAACTTTCTTGCATCTTCTCAATCCTGTCTCAAGGCTATTTATCTGTGATTCCATTTTCATTTCAAGATATTGGATCATTTTCACTATCGTTATTTGGAATTCTTTCTCAGGTAGATTCCCTGTCTCTTCCTCTTTTGTTTGGTTTGGTGGGCATGTATCCTATTCTTTTACCTGCTGGATATTCCTCTTTCTCTTCATCTTGTTTATAGTTCTGTGTTTGGGGTGGCCTTTCTGTATTCTGGCAGTTTGTGAAGCTCTCTTTATTGTGAAGTTTACTCACTGTGGGTGGGATTGTATGGGTGGTTTGTCAAGGTTTCTTGGTTAGGGAAGCTTGTGTCAGTGTTCTGGTGGATGGAGCTGGATTTCTTCTCTCTGGAGTGCAATGAAGTGGCCAGTAATGAGTTATGAGATGTCAGTGGGTTTGGAGTGACTTTGGGCCACCTGTATATTGAAGCTCAGGGCTGTGTTACTGTGTTGCAGGAGAATTTGAGTGGTATGTCTTGCTCTGGAACTTGTTGGCCCTTGGGTGGTGCTTAATTTCAGTGTAAGTATGGAGGTGTTTGATGAGCTCCTGTCAATTAATATTCCCTGGAGTCAAGAGTTTTCTGGTATTCTCAAGATTTGGACTTAAGCCTCCTGCTTTTGGTTTTTAGGCTTATTTTTACAGTAGCCTCAAGACTTCTCCATCTATATAGCACCATTGATAAAGTATCTAGGTCAAAGATGAAAAGTTTCTTCACAGTGAGGGACACCCAGAGAGGTTCAAAGAGTTACATGGATAAAAAAAGAGGGAGGAGGGAGGTAGAGAAGATATGAATGAGATGAGACAGAATCCAAAGAGGAGAGAGCAAGCTAGCCAGTAATCACTTTCTTATGTGCACTCCACAGTCTGGACAGCTCAGAGATGTTCATAGAGTTATACAGAGAAGAGAAGAGGGAGGAAGGAGACAGAGTGGCCAGGAGGATAAAGGGGGAAATCAAAAGGAGAGAGACAGATCTAGTCAGTAATCAGTTCCCTAAGTGTTCTCCACTGTCTGGAACACACAAAGAGATTCACAGAGTTGGGTAGAGACAAGAAAGTGGAGGGAGGAGATAGAGGCGACCTGCTAGAGAAAACAGAGAGTCTGAAGGGGGAGAGAGGAGTCAAGCCAATAATCTTGCTCCCAAGTAAAAATTGGCACTGAATATTGGGTTCTTAAAGGTACAAAACTGATAATAAATACCAAAAAGCAAAGATTAAAAATCTAGTGTAGAGGTTGGATTTTCAAAAATACAATATTAAAGAAAAGAAAAAAAGTTACAAAAATTATTATACACACACATATATATATAAAGTTTGCTTTAAAAAAATAGGGTCTCTTTTTTATTTTTGAAAAGTAATAGTAGCTTATAAAAATTAAGGGAGTAATAGAGGACTTAAAAATTTAAAAAATGAAAATAAAAGTATGACAGTAAAAATAATAAAATATATCTAGGACTTTGGTGTTGTTGTGGGCAGTGTGGGGTCAGTTCATTTTCAGATTGTTCCTTGGTCCGGCTTGTATTTCTCAAGATCTATAGGCCCCTTCCTATGTAGTCAGTACTACCTACAGGGTTTTAATCTATTGCACCTGTCACTTCCAAGGCAGTTCCCTCTGTTTCAGCTTCTTCTGTTTGCTGGTCTCTTCAGTCTCTAATTCCCACCCTGACACAAGGGGATGGTGGTGGACACATTTTTAGGCTCATTTGTTCAGTCATGCTGTGGGGAGGAAGGGATGCTGCAAACAATTAGCACCATCGTGTGCTCCCAGTGTCTGAGCCACACTGGGCCTGCCCCTGCTCACAGCGCATGTGCCCTCCCTGTTCACACTGCTCAGGCTCTAGGTTGCTCTGCCAGGAACCATCTGAGGCTGGCCCTGGGCTGCATGCACCTCCCAGGTCTAAGCTGCTCAGGTTCAGGCACTTGGGCAGTCCTCAGAGGTGCAGACTTTGTTGGATGTGTTTTGTGCCCTTCCTAGATCCAAGCAGCACAGGTGATCAAGTGTTTGAGAGCATGGTCACTACGACTTTTCACCTTTCCCATCCCTGCCGCTCAGTTTTCTGGGTGTACAACCAGCGCACCTTCTCAGGCGAATGTTGACCAGAATCCCAAGAAGTCTTAGTTAGAAAAGAAGCCTGCTTGCATTTTGGTAGATAATGCCTCTCAGGGGCCCCAATTGCCCTCTTCTGGTTCTGGCTGCCTGTCACCGGAGGGGGATGGTCTGCAGCAGGCTAGCTCTGTTCAGTCCTTTGTTCTGTGAGTGGGCCTGATGATGTCTTAGGTTAGGGCTTTTCATGTGATACTATACCAGAGTCTGGTTTGCTATCCCAAGTTAGTTCCTTTAGATTGCCCTCAGGCATTCAGGTCTAGTCCTTACTCTAAGCAATGCAGCCCGGGCCTCCCTCCCCAGCCCCTGCTTGCTAGTGGCAGGTGCAGGCATCTGGGCTGCTTCTCCACTGGACGAGTTACCATTGAGCGTGTAATCTGTGGTTTTTAATTATTTACTTATTTTTCCTCCCAATTATGTTTCCCTCTGTGGTTCCAAGGCTCACCACAGATTCGGCAGTGAGAGTGTTTCCTGGTGTTTGGAAACTTCTCTCTTTTTAAGACTCACTTCCCAGGACGGAGCTCCATCCCTACCTGTTTTGTCTCTCTTTTTGCCTTTTATATTTTTTCCTACCTCTTTTTGAAGACAATGGGCTGCTTTTCGGGGTGCCTAATGTCCTCTGCTGGCATTCAGAAGTTATTTTGTGGAATTTACTCAGCATTTAAATGTTCTTTTGATGGATTTGTGGGGGAGAAAGTGGTCTCCCCATCCTATTCCTCTACCATCATAGGACTGCCTCCTGAAGAAGACTCTTGAAAGTCCCTTGCACTGCATGGAGATCAAGCCAGTCAGTCCTAAAGGAAATCAGTCCTGAATATTGGAAGGACTGATGGTGAAGCTGAAACTCCAATACTTTAGCCACTTGATGAAAAGTGATGACTCCTTGGAAAAGACCCTGATACTGGGAAAGATTAAGGAAAGAGAAAAAGGTGATGACAGAGGATGAAATGGTTATATGGCATCACTGACATGATGGACATGAGTTTGAGTAAGTTCCAAGAATTAGTGATGGACAGAGAAGCCTGGCATGCTGCAGTCCATGTGATTGCAAAGAATTGGACATGACTGAGTGACTAACTGAACTGAATTGAATGAGTGATGGAAGGAAGAAAGATGAAGACCTCATGGAATCTTGCCAGGTGCTTCACTTAAGCAGTTGCATAAACAGAGATGCTATATAACAAAGCTGATACAGAGGAGAAGACGGTAGCTTGAAGGTAAGAAGGTAGCTTGAAGGTAAGGGATGAGGGTTAATAATTTTCAGCTTGTGAGTGTTGTTTGAAATTCTCTGTGTTTGTGGGATATATGAGTGTATATGTGAGTGTATATGTGTGTGTAAGAGTACTGCCCACATGCAGATGGCTGATTAGCAGTCACAGAAAGGTTTCCAGGTTTCAGAGACATGTGTGAGTTTGTCAAAGCTTGGGGTAGCATAGATGAAGGTAACAAGAGTACAAAAGGTGGGGAAAAATGCTAAAAATGGAATGTGGGAAACTAGTACTTAAGGCAGAGGAAGAGGGGCTGATGATATCTGTGAAAAAGAATCAGAAGGAAATTTTCTCAGACAAAACCCAAGGGAAAGTAGAAGCAAAATACCAAGGAGAATGTTTAAGATAGCTGTAATCAGCATTCCTATCAATGCTATAAGAAAATCCAGAAAGAATTTACAAGTTGTTTTTTAATTTTAACAGTACATAGTCACTGATGACCCTGGCAACAGTCAGAGGTTGTGATAAAAGACTGACCCCATTAAGTAAAAGTGTTGAGTGTGTTTTGGGGAACAGGTAGGGAGGTTAGGAGGAGAAGGCAAGGGCTTAGTGAAAGTAGCAAGCACTGACTAATAAAATATATGAAAAGAACAGAACTGGTAGAGCAGCATACAAAGTCAAAGTTGATTTGATTATTAAATTTTTGAGTGTATCAGAAGGCCTAGGAGTCTCAGGAAGAGAAGGAAAGTTCAGTTATAGAAAATCAGTTAATAATTACCAGAGCAAGATTCCAGCACCATTTACAATAGCCAAAACAGAGAAGCAACATAAATGTCCATCAACCAATAAATGGATAAAGAAGATATGGTAAATATCTATAATGGAATATTAATCAGCCTATAAAAGATTGAAATAATGCCATATGCAGCAACGTGGATAGGCCTAGGGATTATCATATTATTGATAGCTTTCAGTGAATGATGAAAGCAGTTTCACTTAACTGAAAGCAGTTTCCATAACTGCTTCCTGCTGTGATGGGGCACTGCCCCTAAATTGTTGAGGCAACATATTCTCCTAACCCTCATATTGATGGTCTCCAATCCAGGGGTCCCAAATAATAGTTGGAGGAGGCTGTGGCACTCGTAGGAGCCTGGACAATTATTTGTAACTTAAAAGCTTTCAGACTGTTAGAAACAAATCCAGTTACACAGTTACAGATGAAGGAAAAAAAAAAGACAGTAAAAACAGAACAATTAGATTTATTATGATTAATATAGTTTTCCACCTTGGGGAACTAATCAACATTTCCCAAAGTGAGGTGACTGAGGCTTCAGGAGAATCCATAGCCTAAATCATGTCCATTTGTTTACAAAATTGAGTAACATTTGTGTTCATATCTGGTATATATGTATAACTTTGGGTATGAATAATGGCATAAGTACCTCCTTGTGCAGCCAATCTGTTTTGTGAAACCACATTTCTAATTTGCATTTGTTCAGCATTAAGGGCTGAAATAGCTTTTTGAGAATCTTGTAAAGCCTGTTGAGTAAAGTTAGTCAAAACATCAACTCATAGCATAACATCTGTAGTTCCCAGAGAGTGAATGAATATTGCAGCCAGATATCATACCAGTGAAATATAGACCTTGCCCAGCAAGTTTTAAGGTGTGGCAGGTTAGCTGAATTCTCTGGAAACTCTGAAAGTATGAAGCCATGAGTAAAAGCTAGACCTAGAGTTCATCTCCCTATCCACCGAGGGGAAGCCACACCCATAGGTAAGGGCCACATATCCAATAGATGCCCTTTGGAGCAAGCCAATGTGACAGAGGGATCTAGCCCCAGTCAGTGCCTGGCCAGGCAAGAGGAGAACATGAACTGAGATTGGAAAAAAAAATCCCAATTATTTCCAATCATTATACTTAAGTTGTTAGCTAACTTCTGAGGATGGATCTATTTGTTTCCTGCCTATGAGAGAATTAGATACTAGGTGTCTCTTTTTAAGAGTTAACCACATGACCTCATCCCATATTTGATAAACATCAGCTAGAAAACGACCAGATGTATACCCGTTTATTTTTTATGTGCCACAAAATGGTCAACCAAGATAATGTAATGTATAATCAAAGTTGAAAGTCACATTATGTCCATAGTTAAGGAACAAAGTCTTACATCAGTCCATCTTAGGATTGTTAGATGTCATCAGATCAAGAAGAAGTATCACATACAATTTTTGTTGGTGAAGGTATTACATAGTTGAAGTCCTTTCCTTGAAGTGGAGAAACCCATCATGTGAAGCCTTCAATTGATGAGGAGGTTGAAAAGCTGAAAACTGTGTCACATACTTAATTCTAAGGCTTCAGGATCTATGAAAATATCTGTGAGCAAAAACAGTCTATCATAGAGACAATCCCTTCTTCTTATGATCAGTTCAAGCCCTCATTAAAGCTATGGGTAAAGCTTTAAACCAGTTGTCTTGTGTTTCCTGAGTTAGCTTATGCAGATGCCTCTTAATAATGTCATTAGCCTTTTTGACTTTCCTGAGGATTGGGGTCTCCAGGAACAGTGTAAGTGATCATCTATTTGTTGATCTTTTGGCACCCCTTGAGTTACAGCAGCTTTAAAGATGGATCCACCATCACTCTTAACTTTAGAGTTTAAGAACCCAGTTAGATTATAATAAGTCAGTACAGTAAGATTTTGCCCATTTATTAACCCTGGGCTTTAGTGAATACTGCTTGTGACATGAAAATAGGTGAGGGTCATTAAACTTGATAACAACAGGAACAGTATTTTGCATTCACCCCGCAGTTTTTCCATCAGCCCACACTCTAGGATTTACATTTTGTTCAGTTAATGGGAGAGAAAGTGTAGGCTCCATATTCATGAAAATAGAGGGCTGGACCTTGCTCAGTATATCACTCTCCAGAAGGGTTAGGGAGACTCTGGCAAGATTAGAAAGTCAACAAAATAGCACAGAGTCCTAGTTGCAGGTTAAAGGACAACTGAAGTAATAACCTTTGACTCATCCAGATAGTCCCATTATGGTAGTGGATCAGGAGGAAAGTAGACCAGGGGCTTCAGTGAACACAGAGAAAGTTATCTCAGTGTCCAAAAGAAATTGACTGATTGGCCCACCACAGTTATTAATACCTGGGGTTCCTCAGGTGTAATTAGGATGGAAGCTTGTGTGGGGATCCAGGGCACCTTCAGTCCCTATTGTCTTGAGAGTCTGAGCCATGGGACCTGCACCTCGAAGGGCAGTCTTTTCTCCAGTGTGGCCCTTGCAGACTGGACACAGAGCTGGGGTCAGCTTAGATGCTTGAGGGCAATCCCATTTGAGATGCCTCTCCCTTTCACGGTAATAACAAGTCCACTCCTTTTTACCTGGGTCCCTCTAGGCATTTTTCTCAGAATGATTCAGAGTAGATCTAACAGCCATTGTTGGGGTTTCAGTCTATTGCCTGGTTCTTTTTGCTCATATTTTCCTCTTCATATTATTTACCATAATAAACCATATGAGCCAACTGTAACAGTTCTTTTTTATTTTATTTTTTAATTGATTTGCTCCAAACACATGTTTTCCTAACTTATGGCAGATATCTGGAGCTGACTGTGTAAGAAATCTATTTTTAAGATCATTCCTCCAGCTGCACTTCTGGGATCAACATCAATAAACTTGCAGAGAGCCTCTTGTGTTCTATCTAGGAATTTACCAGTAGTTTTATTCTCTCCCTGTTCTATGCCAGCCAAATTAGCATAGTCTAAAGTTCAAGAAAATTAGAGATACAAAGGGAACATTTCATGCAAAGATGAGCTCGATAAAGGACAGAAATGGCATGGACCTAACAGAAGAAGATGATATTAAGAAGAGGTGTCAAGAATACACAGAAGAACTGTACAAAAAAGATCTTCACGACCCAGATAATCACGATGGTGTGATCACTCATCTAGAGCCAGACATCCTGGAATGTGAAGTCAAGTGGGCCTTAGAAAGCATCACTATGAACAAAGCTAGTGGAGGTGATGGCATTCTAGTTGAGCTATTTCAAATCCTGAAAGATGACGCTGTGAAAGTGCTGCACTCAATATGCCAGCAAATTTGGAAAACTCAGCATTGGCCACAGGACTGGAAAAGGTCAGTTTTCATTTCAATCCCAAAGAAAGGCAATGTCAAAGAATGCTCAAACTACCCCACAATTGCACTCTTCCCACACACCATCAGTTAGAACTGGACATGGAACAACAGACTGGTTCCAAATAGAAAAAGAAGTATGTCAAGGCTGTATATTGTCACCCTGCTTATTTAATTTCTATGCAGAATACATCATGAGAAATGCTGGACTGGAAGAAACACAAGCTGGAATCAAGATTGCTGGGAGAAATATCAATAACCTCAGATATGCAGATGACACCACTCTTATGGCAGAAAGTGAGGAGGAACTAAAAAGTCTCTTGATGAAAGTGAAGGAGGAGAGTGAAAAAGTTGATTTAAAGCTCCACATTCAGAAAATGAAGATCATGGCATCTGGGCCCATCACTTCATGGGAAATAGATGGGAAAACAGTGGAAACAGAGTCAGACTTTATTTTTGGGGGCTCCCTAATCAATACAGATGGTGACTGGAGCCATGAAATTAAAAGATGCTTAGTCCTTGGAAGGAAAGCTATGACCAACCTAGATAGCATATTCAAAAGCAAAGACATTACTTTGCCGACTAAGGTCTATTTAATCAAGGCTATGGTTTTTCCAGCGATCATGTATGGATGTGAGAGTTGGACTGTGAAGAAGACTGAGCATCAAAGAACTGATGCTTTTGAACTGTGGTGTTGGAGAAGACTCTTGAAAGTCCCCTGGACTGCAAGGAGATCCAACCAGTCCATTCTGAAGGATATCAGCCCTGGGATTTCTTTGGAAGGAATGATGCTAAAGCTGAAACTTCAGTACTTTGGGTACCTCATGTGAATAGTTGACTCATTGCAAAAGACCTTGATGCTGGGAGGAATTGGGGGCAGAAGGAGAAGGAGACAACAGAGGATGAGATGGTTGGATGACATCACTGACTTGATGAATGTGAGTCTGAGTGAACTCCAGGAGTTGGTGATGGACAGGGAGGCCTGTCATGCTGTGATTCATGGGGTCACAAAGAATTGGACACGACTGAATGACTGAACTGAACTGACCTGAACTAAAAGTCTCAGGATGCTCCCCTTGAGTCCTTAATGAATACATCCAGCAAAGAGATTCTGTTATGGTAACTGCTTGGCTTTCAGTAGGGAGGAGGGCTATTTCATGTTTGCTCTTTTTCTTTTTCTCACATTCAAACCATTTATCTCCAAAAACAGTAGCTCCTCCCAAAACTCAAGTTCTTGAGTCAGGAGTTACTGTTGATCCTAAGACATGCATTACATCTCTCCAAGTAAGGTCATAGAGTAAAGTTAGTCCCATAAAGGCTTCTATGATTTTTTGAATCCTCTAAATATTCTCAACCACAATTGAGAATGTTAGAATTTCTACTCAGGCTGAGGCAACCCTTGTTGGAAGGGCGCCATAATTCTCAGCCTTTTCAGTTGGGAACCCTGGATACAGGGACAGAGTAAGAGGACAGTTGGAAGTTGAAGGTTTCACACCCATATATGGACCCTTAGGATATAAGTTTGTCATGTTTCATGGAAAGGTAAAGAGCAACATATATGTCACTTCTACCCATTTCCCTTGTTTTCTACAGAACCAATCTAATTTTAAAACAGCATTATAATTGAGACCCTTTAACAAGCCAGCATTCCCCATCTTCCAAAGGATACCGTGGCCATACAGTATCACAGAAGAAGATCAGGTATGTCTTTTTAAACTCTGGGGGCCAAACGTTCCAGTTTTTAAACATTTTAAAGGAGTGATTCTGGAACTGCTAGCTCCCATCTGTAAGATGGAAAAAGAGCGGCATCTACAACTGTGGCTTCTTTCCAT
Organism: Madoqua kirkii; assembly: GCA_006408675.1. Taxonomy (NCBI): domain Eukaryota; kingdom Metazoa; phylum Chordata; class Mammalia; order Artiodactyla; family Bovidae; genus Madoqua; species Madoqua kirkii. Next base: position 122 of record SJYC01134159.1, on the reverse strand, counting down.
TGGAGGCACCCCTCCCTGCTCTAGATGGGGGTGTAGACAGACTTTCCACTGAAGCTTTCCTTCCCTAGTCAAACTTAGTCTGTCCCTTGCCAATGCAGGTGCCTTACTCGTCCCTCCCAGTT
>SJYC01134158.1:0-45823 GCA_006408675.1 Madoqua kirkii | reverse complement strand
ATGACTGAACTGAACTGAGCACCTACTGTGTGCCAGGCACTCTACTAGTTGCTGGCAATCCAGCAACAGAGGAGACAAAGTCCCCACACTTCAGAGATGTGTGACTTATTATAACCATCCTCAATCCTGAGACTTAGGTAGGTTAAATCTGCCTGAAGTTCCTTATGAGTAAGTGAACAGGTTGTGGTATAAACCCAGCTAAGACTTCACCAGGCTACCATGCCCCTTCAACATGGAGCCCTTAGGGGTCAGTTTTTACTCCTTCATAATGCAGATGACACCAGCCTTATGGTAGAAAGTGAAGAGGAGCTAAAGGGCCTCTTGATGAAGGTGAAAGAGGAGAGTGAAAAAGTTGGCTTAAAGCTCAACATTCAGAAAACAAAGATCATGGCATCTGGTCCAATCACTTGATGGGAAATAGATGGGGAAACAGTGGAAATAGTGTCAGACTTTATTTTGGGGGGCTCCAAAATCATTGCAGATGGTCACTGCAGCCATAAAATTAGTAAGATGCTTACTCCTTGGAAGAAAAGTTATGACCAACCTAGATAGTATATTCAAAAGCAGAGACATTACTTTGCCAACTAAGGTCCGTCTAGTCAAGGCTATGGTTTTTCATGTGGTCATGTATGGATGTGAGAGTTGGACTGTGAAGAAGGCTGAACACCAAAGAATTGATGCTTTTGAACTGCGGTTGTTGGAGAAGACTCTTGAGAGTCCCTTGGACTGCAAGGAGATCCAACCAGTCCATTCTGAAGGAAATCAACCCTGGGATTTCTTTGGAAGGAATGATGCTAAAGCTGAAACTCCAGTACTTTGGCTACCTCATGCAAAGAGTTGACTCATTGGAAAAGACTCTGATGCTGGGAGGGGTTGGGGGCAGGAGGAGAAGGGGACGACCGAGGATGAGATGGCTGGATGGCATCACAGACTTGATGGACACAAGTCTGAGTGAACTCTGGGAGCTAGTGATGAACAGGGAGGCCTGGCGTGCTGTGATTCATGGGGTCGTAAAGAGTCGGACACGAATGAGTGACTGAACTGAACCGAACCCTAGAGACCTGGGTCTCTGTCTTCTGATTATTCTGAGTTAGAATTTGGACTCCTTAGGGCGTTACCCCAGGCATGTCAACCACGGTACCGTCTTCATATCCCTTACTGTGGGAAGAAGCTTAGGGGTGATCCACAAGTAAGACAGAGCCACTCACTGGAAAACAGCTGGCACCTGCCTCAAAAGCAGTCCAGCTACAGGCTGACCACGACCTGTGAGGTGGCCGGTACAAAAGCTATGCCCAGTGAGGGTTATGGCAGCTAGTTAAGCCTATTAGATTCAGAGTCTCCCTCTAGAAAACTGGAGACAAGCAAACCAATGGGAATGAGGGGCAAAAATAAAACAGCCAAAGAGATGCAGAGAAGAGAGGGGCAGCTTCTCCCTTATTGGCAGAGGGCAGGGGTGGAGAGCTCAAACTCCAGGTGGTAAGGAAGAGGCGTTGGATTCAGGACGATGGTGAATCCCGTGGAACTTCCTGCTTCCCCCATCCCGACCAGAAGCCTCTCTTAACAGAGAGAGCTCCTGAGACTTCTCCCCCTGGCTGTGTGCAGCCATTCAAAGCTCTCTGATCCCAACATACCTGCCCTCCCTTCTGTTCTATTCTGCTCTACACACAACACTCCTGGGACCCAAAAAGAGCTCGAGCATTCCTGCTCACATTCTTCCACGCCCCATGCCCACTTACCCACTTCCTGATGCCTCCCTCGGCAGGTGCTGCTCACCACCTGTGACCTCTCTGATCTGCTGTTTCCTTCTTTGCCTTCAAACACAGTCCTGTCTGCCCAGCACAACTCCAGTCATGCTGTGGGCCTACTACCTTCTCACACAGAGCCCTGTGTACAACACAATGAAACCCAATAATATTTGCTGGTTGACTACTTTTCTGATCATGCAAAGTACCATAGGGCTAGAGAAGAAATTCTCACCTGCAGCCCCAGGGCTGTTTTGCCCAAACAGAACATTTGGCAATATCCAGAGACATTTCTGCTTGTCACAACTGGAGGGACATGTTACTGGCATCTAGAGGGTCTAGGCCAAGGATGTGCTAAATTCCCTACATGCACAACAACCTTCCCACAATAAAGAAATTATCAGACTTTGGGTTAGAGCCATAAGACATAAAAAGAAACAAGATTTGAGGAATACACTTACGACAGTAACACAGTTAGAAACGGAAGGTTCAGCTTGATTATATTCCTCTGAAGGTTATTCATGACTTTAGAAAGATAACTGTGAATCCCTGTGGTCCTGAACCACAAGATAATGCTAATTTGGAGGTACAGTAATCAACAATTGGCAGAAAACTCACCCAGCCTTCGCATTCTCCTCTCAGTGAGCAATAATGTGACCCCACATTTTATGGGATGGTGTTTGAGACTCCACTTACTGTGTTAGGTGGGGTTAGATTGTAGTTCCACGGTGCTGGCAGAGATCAGACGCAAGCTAATGCCATTCTGCCAGTCAGATGCTTTTTATTTTTTATCCAACCTATGGGGCTTTGTTGGAATTGGTCCTATTCACCTTTCTTTTTAACCTGAGTGGCGTTTGTCCTTTCATGCTGGTTAGATGCACAGGCTTTGGAGATGGGTGAAGCCACAGTGCACTCTGTCCTGCCAGGGGTCCGTGTCCGTGCACCCCACGGGCAGGGACTGGACTGTGCCACAGCCTCTGTATATTCAGTGCCTGAAAAGTGAGGGAACCCAGGACATGTCTGTGGAAGGAATGACTACACTCCCTTGCTCTCTGACCTCATTTAGACTCCCTTTCTTCATCTGTAAGATGGAGAAAACAGCACCTGGAACAGCAGTTGTTTCAAGAACGCAGTGAAGTGAGACCATGTAGATCAAGCTCCCAGTGCAGGGCTGGACACAGTTCAGTGAAGGCTGCTATCCCTACATCTGAAAGCTAGTAACCATCTGTTAGTTCTCTCAGAATCCTGAAAGGTATCGTGAATTCCTCCCCAACCCTCTGTTCTTCAAAGAAGCACTGTCAAGCCAGAGGAAGTTCTAAAGCTAGGGTAGGTCTATTTTTCTGAAACTAATCAAAAATCAAAAGTTCTGCCATGATTTCTAAGCCAAATTTATTCTCACATGTGGGCTTCCCACTTCAAATTTTAATTTGATTATGCACATTTCAGACTAGCAAGAGGAACAGATGAGGCCAGGGTCCTATCTTTTTATATTTTCTCAGCATTACCTACCTACAGCAGGTACCTAATCAATAGTTAATGAGCAGAGGAAAGAACCATAACCTCAGGTTTCAGCTACTAGATTCCCTAAGGGTGAAGACTAATTATACAAACATGAAAGCTTATCTATTTGTACTTTGGTTCACAACTGAACATAAAGCTATCAGGATGAAAGAATTTTACTGTAGTGTCAACGCTTCAGATAAAACTTTGCAGACCCTGCAGGTGCTGAGAGAATTTCCATTAGGCAGCATCCATCAGAAGTCAGACCAGGAAGACAGGATGGCAGAGCAGAGCAGGTGAGAGGGCTGGCTCCCGACCAAGCTCAGTTCCAGCCTCAGTCCCACCACTTTCTAACTGTGCAACTTTAGGTCTCAATTTTCTCATCTGTAGAAGGGCAATGGTATACCTGTTGGCTTTGAGCTGAATTACACTCCCTGCCCCAAATCCATATGTTGACATCCTAATTCCCATTACCTCAGAAGGTAACCTTACGAGCTTTTTACAGAGGTAAGCCAGTTTAAATGAGGTCATTGTGATGGGCCCTCCTCCAGGACTCCTTTTCGTCCTTACAGAAAGGGGACTTTGGAGAGACAGGCACACAGGGAAAACGTCAGGTGAAGATGAAGTCAGAGATCAGGGTGACATTTCTACAGGCCAAGACACACCAGACTGCCAACAAACCACCAGAAGCTAGGGTGGGGAGTAGACAGATCCTCCCTCCCAGACCTAAGAAGGAACCAAGACGGCAGACAGCTTGATGCTGGGCATCTGGCCTCCAACAGAACTGGGACAATTTCTGTTGTTCACGCCACTGTTTGTAGTACCTTGTTACAAGAGCAAACTAATACATCTGCGTTATAAGCTTATCCCAAGAAATCAAAATGAATATAAAAGACACATTCCACAGCTTACAAGAGGTGGCAAAGCTGACAGCTGTTGTTACTACTGCTTATTAGAATATCATCAGTTGAAATAACATAGATATCAGACATATCTGTATGTTAAACATAGGAAATATCCTATTGTCTGAATTTAAGTCAACTCCCTAAATACCAATTTCCCATTTTCTTTCAATGAAATAACCAGGGAAATAACTTTGAGGGAATAGAGACAAACTAGCCAAATGCCTACTTATAATATGTAGTATAACTGAGTGACTTATACACATGCAAAATCACATATATTAAAAATCCCATGTTGACTTAGAAACAGTGCTTTTCCCATTTCCATATTTCATGAAATAATTTTATTCTAACATCAGTTTTCATCACCTAGGACTTTTTGGAGTCCATTTGCAAGAGAACTTCATTTTCATTTCCATCTAAGTTATTTGAGATGGCGCAATTTTGAGTCTGTGTATGATGCTAATATGAAAAGCTTATCCTAAACCACAGTACTATTTTCACATACCATTATAACTGTTGTGGATTTTTCCATTTATTTGTACTTATATGTATGTATATTCATGACTTTCACAACATAATCACATAAAGTGATTTCTAAAAGGCGCATTTATGATAAATTCTGTGTGTGCATGTTCAGTTGCTCAGTAGTGTCCGACTCTTTGAAACCCCAAGGACTGTAGCCCACTAGACTCCTCTGTCCATGGAATTTTCCAGGCAAAAATATTGGAGTGGGTTGCCATTTCCTCCTCCAAGGGATCTTCTTGACCTAAGGATCAAACCTGTGTTTCTTGCATCTCCTGCATTGGCAGGCAGATTCTTTACCACTGAGCCACTGGAGAAGCCCCATGATATATTCTAATTCTTGCCACTGTGAAATCATACCCAAAGGAGTAATTCCTAAATCAGTGCTGGAACCTCCCTAAGCACTGAAAACTAATATTGATTTAGGTCAATTCAGGCCAATGTGATTTTTCAAAGTATAACAATTGAAAGAGAATCCCATAACATGAGAGAACTTGAAAGACCTCAACTTATTTTCTGAGGAGCAATTCTGGGGTGGAAACTCAACACATCTTAAAAAAATCTTTTTGGAGTATAGTTGCTTTGGCACAGTGGTAAAGAATTCACCTGCCAATGCAGGAGATGTAAGAGACGTAGGTTTGATCCCTGGGTTGGGAAGATCCCTTGGAGAAGGAAATGGCAATCCACTCCAGTATTCTTACCTAGAAAATTCCATGGACAGAGAAGCCTGGTGGGCTATAGTCCATGGGGTCACAAGGAGTTAGACGTGACTGAGCACTCACATACACACACATAAACTGTGCTCAGTTTAGTTCAGTCGCTCAGTCGTGTCCAACTCTGTGACCCCATGAATCGCAGCACGCCAGGCCTCCCTGTCCATCACCATCTCCCGGAGTTCACACAGACTCATGTCCATCAAGTCCGTGATGCCATCCAGCCATCTCATCCTCTGTCGTCCCCTTCTCCTCCTGCCCCCAATCCCTCCCAGCATCAGAGTCTTTTCCAATGAGTCAACTCTTCACATGAGGTGGTCAAAGTACTGGAGTTTCAGCTTTAGTATCATTTCTACCAAAGAACACCCAGGGCTGATCTCCTTTAGAATGGACTGGTTGGATCTCCTTGCAGTCCAAGGGACTCTCAAGGGTCTTCTCCAACACCACAGTTCAAAAGCATCAATTCTTCAATGCTCAGCTTTCTTCAGAGTCAAACTCTCAAATCCATACATGACTACTTTCTGCAAAATGAACAGCTATATGTGTGTGTCTATATATATACATATATGTATACATATATATATAATCCCCTGTTTTTTGGATTTCTTTCCTATTTAGGTCACCACAGAGCACTGAGTAGCATTCCCTGAGCTAAAGTATGTTCTCATGAGTTATCTATTTTATACATAGTATCAATAGTATATATATGTTGATCCCAATCATCCAATTCATCCCACACACCCTGTTTCTCCCCTTGTGTCCATATGTTTGTTCTCTGTATCTTCTTTATTTCTGCTTTGTAAATAAGATCTATACCATTTTCTAGATGCCACAGTGTGCATTAATACTTAATGTGTGTTTCTCTTCCTGACTTACTTCACTCTGTATGACAGTCTCTAGGTCCATCCATGCCTCTACAAATGACCCACTTGCATTCTTTTTTATGGCTGAGAAAACCCAGCACTTTATTTCAGACTATAAACAGCTTATGCATAATTTTATCAATCCCAAAGCTTTTTCCTAGGTCCCCCTGATTCTCTTCCTTCAAGGCCAAGTTCAAATGTCCCTTCCTCTTTGAAGCCCCTCCCCACGTAGTTAGAATAATTCTCATCAGTTAGCTCTCACTGCACACCATGGTCCATCCCCCATTGTTTTCTTTAGCCTGGAGACAGGGTGCTTGCTTTAATTACCCACTGCCAGCACGTTGCTTTGCAAACAATAGTTTCCTTTTTCTTTAATGAATTAGAGAAAAAAATGTATTCTTTTCTTCTGATTATAAAATTATTACATGTTCATTGTTGAAATTTCATAGAGATGTTTCAAGAATAAAGTCCACCTCCTAAAACTCCTCCATTGTTAAATTTTTCATGTATTTACTTTCAGAATTTTTATTATGTGCACATAGCACATACATATTCATACATGTACATACACATGCAGATAAATTGAGGTACATTTTAAAGAGATATGCAATTATGCCATAACATGTTTTGTAACTTGATCTTATCACTTAATAAATTATGTACTCTTTCTATGTAAAAAAATACAAACTCATATTATAACTGTTAAAGGTATTTGATATTGAATAACAAAATATACCTAACCAAAATATACCTATATCAAAATATATCAAAATATACCTAATCAAAATATACCTATATCAAAATATATATCAAATATATATCAAAATATCAAATATATCAAAATATATCAAAATATTGTTGTAGCCACGTGTTCCAGGAAACAAACTCACTCAGAAGGACAGTGCAGATAGTGGAGTGCAGTTTACTACACCGGCAGACCCAAGGCAGAGTCTCCTCTGAGCCAAGGACCCCGAGCAGCATTCATGAAAGTCTTTCATACCCCCTGTGCACGTGTCTGAACCCACCACTCCAAATTCCTTGAGACTTACATAAACCAAGGAAAATACAATCCCAATAACCCCATGATCCACATGCTATGTGCTCATGTGCTCCAACAGTCAAACAATTAGCCAATAATCAATAAACCTGAGGTTACACTCCAATAGATACAGAAAAATTTACGGCCTGTGTGGAGGAAGGGGTGATTAGTGTATGTTTTCTCTCAGGCGATGAGTAACCTAGATGTGATCTTCAAGGTTCCCGTCTGGAGGGGGTCTTACCCTTCTGTTGTTGTTTTCATAGGCACTAAACACAGAGTTCAGAGCCCACTGGAAAGGTGGCCGAGCATGATCAGCATGAACAGGCCCAAGATGGAGTCCAGGCCCTATGAATTCCTTCTAAAATATATCAAAATTATCAAAATATATATCAAAATATATCAAATATATATCAAAATATATCAAATATATATCAAAATATATCTAATCATTCTCATACTGATGAACCTTCAAGTTGTTCTACATTTTTTTATAATCATGTGAAATGCTACAAAGACAAGCCCTGAGATTACAGCTTAGAAAATTGATCATTTTCTTAGGATAAATTCTGAAAAGTAGTGTGACAGTTCAAAAGGGTATACTTAATGTCAGTATTAGTTACTCCAAGCAAGAGTGCCAAAAACAATGCCTGTTTTCCCAGGTCCTCACCAACATTAGAACTACCACTGTTTTTGAAGTGAAGTGAGGTGAAGTTGCTCAGTCATGTCCAACTCTTTGCAACCCCGTGGACTGTAGCCCACTAGGCTCCTCCATCCATGGGATGGATTCTCCAGGCAAGAATACTGGAGTGGATTGCCATTTCCTTCTCCAGAGGATCTTCCCAACCCAGGGATCGAACCCAGGTCTCCTGCTATGCAGGCAGACGCTTTAACCTCTGAGCCACCAGGGACCAAAACGAAAAACACAAAAAGTAACATTTCACTATTTTAATTCCCATTTTTATACTCATGTGCTTGAGCATCTTTTTGGTTAATTCAATTATACAATTGTTTATTGCACAGTATAACTATTTATATTATAGTAAATATATTTGAATACAGTGCACTTGTTTATTGTATAGTGTAATTTAACCATTGTATTGCATTATAACGTATCATTATTAAGTTCTTAATAAATATTTGCAGAATAACAATAGCTAACACTGGTTGGATACCTCTACATAGTTACCTCCTCTGAGCCATCTGGGTGCATTTATCATTGACTAGGTGAAATTAAAAGATGCTTGCTCCTTGGAAGAAGAGCTATGACCAACCTAGACAGCATATTAAAATACAGAGACATTACTTTGCCAACAAATGTCCATCTAGTCAAAGCTATGGTTTTTCTAGTAGTCACGTATGGATGTTGAGAGTTGGACTATAAAGGAAGCTGAGCAGTGAAGAATTGATGATTTTGAACTATGGTATTAGAGAAAACTCTTGAGAGTGCCTTGGGGTACAAGGAGATCCAACCAGTCCATCCTAAAGGAAATCAGTCCTGAGTATTCATTGGAAGAACTGATGCTGAAGCTGAAACTCCAGTACTTTGGCCATCTGATGCAAAGATCTGACTCATTTGAAAAGACCCTAATGCTGGGAAAGACTGAAGGCAGGAGGAGAAGGGGAGGACAGAGGATGAGATGGTTGGATGGTATCACCGACTCAATGGACTTCAGTTTGAGTAAACTCTGGGAGTTGGTGAGGGACAGGGAGGCCTGGCATGCTGCAGTCCATGGGGTTGCAAAGGCTCGGACATGACTGAGCGACTGAACTAAACTGACTGAGGTGAAGGTTGTCATTTAGTTTGAATTGTGGGGTTTGAGTAGTGGGGTAGTATTTTTGAAATATGATTACTTTTTGAAAGAATGGTAATATTTGTTAAACACACTTTTTCTCATTCTCCCAACAACCTCGCATAGCTAGCACCATTACAATTCTCTCTGCAGATGAAGGAACTGGTGCAGGGGACCTTGGGTGAATTCTGAAAGAATACGGGTCTAAGACACACAGTCACAATTTGAACCCAGGTTTTCTGATTCCAAAGCCTCTATCCTTAACCACTACCCTGAACTGCTAGGAACAGAAGCCCCTGTTAGGCACACTTAATGTCCCCAGACAGAAATAGTAGCCGGCTCACAGGACTTGTCTCTAAGTCAGAAAGGACACTTACACCTTTAAAATAAAAACAGTACGAGTCAGAGACATAGCAGGTCATTGGAAACCCTCATGCTTCCATCCAGCAGTTCAGCCTCTCTTCCATCAGACACAGGAGAATCCCTGAAATGGCCCAGGGCTGGACAGGGTTGTGGGAAGAGACGAGGGGAGGGGGGATATAGGAGAGAGGGGAAAGCTGTGTTAGCCAAGCAAAGGGAGCGGGACAGAGCAAAGTCAGGGAAAGGAAGGGTGAAGGAGAGAGAGAAACAAGGCAACATTTCCTGAGGTTTTGCTGAAGACACATTAGAGAGGGTTCTGGGATTTATTTTTAACCAAGAGGCTAAAAGAAAGCAAAGGCAGAAGAGAGTGTAGTGTAAGGTGAGTGTTCAGGGGACAGAAAGTCATCCTTATGTCATGAGCTCCGAGAGGAACTCTTGAACCCAGAGGGGGCATTTCAGGGACAAGGAATCCCAAGACCAGCTCTAGGCAAAGTTCTAGTAGCCTTTGTTGCTCTTGTCACAGTGAGGAAGATGAGTGGAAGCTAGAAGAAGGTTTGTACCTGCCAGCCTTGCTGAGTCTGAAATTCATTTTCATGAACCAGGTGTGAACAGCACCTTCCAGAAGATGAGGTCAGAAGAGCCTCAAAATGAAGAGAAGTTTGTTTTTAATACAAAATATAAAATGTGCATTCCTTTTGACCTAGAAAATTCTCCTTCTGAAGAAGAGATCTACTTATGGAAAATATTAATGTTATTATAAATAGTATTTATGTCCAGCACTAGTGTGCTTGGTACACATATGAAGGTACCTTCCTACAATCACACACTATGCTGCTGCTGCTGCTAAGTCGCTTCAGTTGTGTCCGACTCTGTGCGACCCCACAGACGGCAGCCCATTGGGCTCCGCCATCCCTGGGATTCTCCAGGCAAGAACACTGTAGTGGGTTGCTATTTCCCTCTCCAATGCATGAGAGTGAAAAGTGAAAGTGAAGTCACTCAGTCATGTTTAACTCAGCGAGCCCATGGACTGCAGCCTCCCAGGCTCCTCCGTCCGTGGGAGTTTCCAGGCAAGAGTACTAGAGTGGGATGCCATTGCCTTCTCTGAATCACACACTATATGGCTATGAAAATTAATGCTGGGAAAGAATACTTACTAACATTGAAAGATGTCCATGCTATTTGGTAAGTCAAAGAAATTGAAGTATGAAATAGAGTATTATTTAAACTCTTGCAAAAGAAAAAAATACTAATGTACGGAGAAAAACACCAAAGTGTTCATAGAGGTTATATGATTATTGATGAGTATGGACTTACTGGTGATTCTGACTTACCTATATTTTCTAAAGCTTCTACAATAAACATTTATTATTTTTGAAATAAGATAGAAATCAAGAAGTCAATTTTAAATGTTCCTCCCACCCAGGAAAAAGACCCAGAACAAGTACAGTGCTGGCTGTGGTTCCTGGCTCTTATTTCTATGAGTTGGCTTGTTTCCAGGCACAGAATTCAAGGTTGAGTATCTGAAGGTAAAGACTGAATCCTCACATGGCCTCTGTCCACTGGAGCATATGCTTCTCAACCTCTCCGTTCAATCACCACTGTTCTATTTAATTGAAAGAAAAGTATTTGAGTCCATTCATTCCTAGTGTGTGTCGGGCAGTGGGGGAGGGGGAGGCTGGGAGAGGGGGCTTCCAACGTGGTGCTAGTGCTAAAGAACTTGACTGCTAATGCAAGGGATGTAAGAGACTCGGGTTCAACCCCAGGTCGGGAAAATACTTTGGAGAAGAAAATGGCAACCCACCCACTCCAGTATTCTTGCCTAGAGAATTCCATGGACAGAGAAGCCTGGCAGGCTACAGTCCATAGGGTTGCAAAGTCAGACATGACTGAAGTGACTTAATACATAGTGCATTCCTAATGTGCATAGGTTATTAATAGTAAGAGCTGTCATTAATTATGTGTTACTTCCATGCAGTATGTGTTACATACCTTCAAATTACCTCATTAAACCTTCAACAACTGTGAAACTTAGGTACCATTATTTTCATTCTCCAGCCAAGGAAAAAGAGGCCCAGAGATGTAAATTATTAGCTCAGTTCCTAATGACCAGTAATTGACAGAGTCAGGTTTAAACTCTGGTCTGTCTGAATCCAAAACTTTCTTCCATCTTTATGTGATTCTGTCCTTGAAAGGAATTCATTTATTAATCTTTATAGAAAATACATCTGTGTTGAAAGAGGTCTTCCAAATATCCTAGGACTAAAATGAAAATCTTCACCCAGGAAGTTGTCAAATGTGAGGTAATAGGAGGTAAATGCAACAATAAATTATATTTAAAACAAAGGTATTAAATGTACTACTCAAACCTCATCTCCTCCTCATTAATTTACTACATTTTCCTACTAAGTATACTCTTGTGTGTGTAGTGGAAATACTATAAAAAGGTATCCTGTTGTATATTTCTTCCCAATTCTGCATTCCATGATCCCTTATTGGTAGCCTGAAATTGGTTATGGTGGAGTACTTACACCATGGAAATTAACAATTAACCTATGAATCAAGGCTTGATTTATTGTTTTGTTCACTGTCTAGACTTAAGTAGGCAATGAAGAAAATAAACTTAAACTGTGCTATGTCTGGCTGTCACACCACAAGTAGTACAAAAAAAGATGAAAAAAACATTCTTGCAATATCTAATACTTGGCTCAGTGCAGAACTATTTCACATCATTGACAAATGAATAAAGTACTAATATATGTCTTTGTTGAGTCATTCATGTTGAACTGTACTCATTCATTAATGATGAGAGCAACTTCTTTGCTGAATCGACTAATCAGACATTCATTTGCAGTCCAAGTTTTTCAAACTATGGTTGGATCGCTGCTATAGGTTGGCTACAGATACAAGAGTTCAACAAAAATCAACAAAAGCGTTCTGTGATAATCAGCTGACTCTATGAGATTTACAATAAATATGTTATATTTTAATAATATTTGTAAGATATGAGCTATACATTGTTTATGTCAACTAGTTATAACTTTTATGTTAAACATTTAAAACACACCCCTGGGTATAACCATGGGCAACATACATAGCTCCTCCAGCCATAAATTCTCATAGTTGTACAGACAAGGTCTTTGGGAAGCCCAAGGAAAACCTAGGGAAGGGACATTTCAGACCTGGCCCCTTCTCAGAAACGATGTCCCAGCACACACTTTTTTAAGGTCATTTGATCTAGGGGCCCATCTCTCAAAGAGCTAACCACAGATCTCTTAATAGAACTAGAAAGTCTCCTCTGGATTATAAAGTGAAAGTGTAAGTTGCTCAGTCATGTCTGACTCTGTCAGACTCTTCCCAACTCTTCTGATTGGGAAAGGAAAACTTACCCACTCCAATATTCCTGCCTGGAGAATTCTATGAGCCTGGCAGGCTACAATCCATGGGATCACAAAGAAGACTGTACAGTCCATGGGGTTGTAAAGAGTCAGACACGACCGAGTGACTTGGACTTCTCTACCATAGGAGCCACCTGGATCATAAGCTGGAAACAAATAAGCTTGTTTGGAACAAAAAGCTATCCTGGATACCTTGGGAAAACTTAATCACAGCCTCTTCTTGGTTACGTGAGAATATTTCATTGTCACATTTATCATGTGATATAGTTACTGATCTACATGTCAGTCTCCCCTGTTATACCATGACCTCCACGAAAACTGAGGTGTTTATTATTCATCCCACACTCAGCTAGAGTTCAGTCAGTGTTCTACAGCTCATGCATGAAGGCCTAAAGAGAGGAAGGCTGAGAGGGGAGGAAGGATTTCCTTTACAAACTTGGTGTTGGCAGAATTACATCTGTCTGTGTTTTTTAGGTATTTCTTGCATGGTTCAAGAGCAATGTTCTGATTGTGATGCTACATCCAAATAGATGCAACAGCAAGTCAATTCAAAAGTCATCCAACTTTTTCAAAATATACTAAATATTTACTCATTGTTCTTACTATTTAAGATCCATAGTGATTGTAATTAATGAACAATATCCATGGAATTCATAGAAACAAATAAGCTGCCTTTGAAAATATAACTCCCAAATTTACAAACATATGGACTAAAGATGCTGTTCAAGTGTGATGTTTTGTATTTGTAGAGTAGGGGGAACAATAACCCATGGTGTGTGACTGTGTGTGGTAGAAGCAGGTCCCACATGTACAACTTTATCCAGGGTATATCTGGTCTACCTGTTCAGAGTATATAGGAACTCATGTCTAGGGCATTTTGGGGACAGAAGACTGAGATGTTGAGAGGTGAAAGCTATTCTCCTGAACACTACTGATCCTGAGAGCAATAGCAGGCAATACCCACCCAGGGACTGATGCCAAAACATCCATAGCTTAGACAGTTTTCTAAGTTGTGTATGGAACTGTTTTTTTAAAAAAAGAAGGGACTTCCCTGGTGGCCCAGTGGTTAAGAATCTGCCTGCCAATGCAGGGCACATGGGTTTGATCCCTGGTCTGGGAAGATCCCACATGCTGCAGAATAACAAAGCCCATGCACCACAGCCACTGAGCCTGTGCTCTAGAGCCTGCGAGTTGTAACTGCTGAACCCAAACACTGCAACTACTGAAGCCCATGTGCCTAGATTCCACGCTCCGCAATGAGAAGCCACCTCAGTGAGAAGCCGCGCACTGCAGCTAGCGAAAACCTGCACAACAGCACTGAAGACCCAGCGCAGCTAAAAATAAATGAATTGAAAATTTTAAAAAGAAAATGAAAAATGAAAAGAAGAAGGCCAAGCAACATGTTTAGGCAATTAAATCATCATTTAATTCAATCAACAAAATAACAGATATCAAAATACGACTGGAATTCTCCTTGGGATCCATATGGATATTGATGCTGGCCACCGTCCTGAATTCAATGCTTTCCATGGCTTTTAATTTTTCCTTTCAATGAGTGGAAATCAAGTACAGAATTTTATCCATCTTAATTCTCTCTCACTAGAAGTTGGGACGGGGAAGGCAATGGCACCCCACTCCAGTACTCTTGCCTGGAAAGTCCCATGGACGGAGGAGCCTGGTGGGCGGCAGTCCATGGGGTCGCAAAGAGTCAGACATGACTGAGCGACTTCACTTTCACTTTTCACTTTCATGCATTGGAGAAGGAAATGGCAACCCACTCCAGTGTTCTTGCCTGGAGAATCCCAGGGGCGGGGGAGCCTGGTGGGCTGCCGTCCATGGGGTGGCACAGAGTCGGACACGACTGAAGTGACTTAGCAGAGCAGAGCAGAAGTTGGGAATTTTCTGACTTAAGAAGCATTTCTACCACAGGAGTTGCTTGCCTTGCAACTCACCCGGCATCGAGGGGTTAATCTCAGACATTTCACACCCCACCTTAAACAGGAATAATAGAAGCCAGGAACTGGCTTTCAGGGCAACCTTCCTAAGATGGTGCTACTTCTTCACAGCACAACAGTTTGGAAAAAAAAAAAAGGCCATGCAAATGGAGATAAATGGTACGCAGGCCACCGAGGTAATTAAAAATGTATTTTCCATCTCCTAGTAATTGAATTGTGTACAAGCTGCAAGTTAATGAGGTCATCTACCCTCGAGCACTGACAGGAAAGCAGGAATAATTATCTTTCAATTTTTTCTTATGTAGCAATTAATTTTAACCATTCGCCTACACCCCACTTCCACTCCCCTCAATCCAGTCAGTCAAAGTCACGGCTAAACCGAATTGACAAGCAATTGATACGGTGGAGGCACCAAGCTGCCGAGCCGGGCAAGGTAATCAAGGGGCTGCAGCTGTTGAGGGCTAAGCGCTTCCAGGTGAACGTCGCCGGAGATTTCGCATTCTGCCACTTGGAGGACGCGGGACACACAGTGGTGGCTGGCAGAACATCTGGTGCCAGGTGGGCTGGGAAGAGGCACTGCTGACAAGGGAAGGCAACAGAAGGATGGACAAGGATTGATGGATGGACAAGACTTTGCAACAAAACGTCACTTACGAAAACCGTCATCCAAAACAGGGGGAAAGTGCTCAGCCACTCGCTACACTTGCGCTTACAGTACCACTGAAACTTCTCAGAGCTTTTTGGCTGGTTGACTTTGGAGTGGGGTCCTCGGGACCAATGCTTCTAGACTTCATGGGCGCAAAGAGTTTCTTATTTAACTCAACCAAAGGTCACGGCTTTTTTCAGTCATCCTCCTTCCAAGCCCAGTGTTCTAAGACCAGAGCAAGTGAAAGTCTTTCAGTCGTGTTCGACTCTGTGACCTCATGGACTATACAGTCCATAGGATTTTCAGGCCAGAATACTGGAGTGTGTAGCCTTTTCCTTCTCCAGGAGATTTTCTCAACCCAGGGATTGAACCTAGGTCTCTCGCTTTGTAGGCAAATTCTTTACCAGCTGAGCCACCAGGGAAGCCCAAGAATACTGAAGTGGGTAGCCTATCCCTTCTCCAGTGGAGAACCCCAGTCCGATTCCTGGGTCAGAAGATCTGCTGGAGAAGGGGAAAAGCTACCCACTCCAGTATTCTGGCCTGGAGAACTCTTGGGGTCGCAAAGTGGGAGTGGGAGACTTTCAGAGCAATGGGGAAGCCTTTTATTCCATTTATGCTGCTCTCTGGCTGACTCAGCCCCACATGTATCATGTTATAATAGGTGTTGATGGGAGTCTGTCCATCTGTGATTCCAGTTTGCCCAATGTTTGATCAAGTTCTGAACACCCAGCTCCATCCCCACTTCTCTAATAGGTGAAATTACAGCAAAATCAAAATACTTAAGAGAAAGAGAGATAAATAAATCAGGTCTTAACAACAAACTCCTACTGTGTAGCACAGGAACTATATTCAATATCCTAAGATAAACTATAGTGGAAACAAATATATATATCTATGTATAACTGAATTGCTTTGCTCTATAGCAGGAATTAATACAACATTGGAAATCAACTATACTTAAATTTTAAAAAGAGAAATCAGGTCTCCACTCACCCTACTCAGATTTATTAAGCATCTAGATAGCTCTTAATACTAAGTAGAGTGTGTTACATCTGTTGTCCTGATACACTGACTAATAGTATCTACTTTCATTTTGAAAGTATCCCACAACTGATAACTTATATGACCACCTGGTGGGTGGGGTGCCATGGGGTGAAAGGTAGATATGGTGAGATTATAAGCTTTCTCAAAATTATAAGCTCTCCCCACTCCTTGAGAGCAGCTTGCTATGACTTATTCTTTTCTTCCCTTCCCATGGTACCCAGAACCATCAGAAAACATGGCGGCCTCTCACTAAATGCACATAAATTACTTTGTCAATCCCCTATGAGATGAGAAGTTGGTACAGGGAACTTACACCAGGCAATGTGATGGGGGAAAAAAAATAAACAACCAGATCTGAGATAAGGCTAGTCTCTTCATTCCCAATCTAGGTAGGCTTTCTGAAGAGTGTCTAACCAGGTAGAATACATGGCTGGAAATCTTTAAACTTTCCCAGATACTTGCAGAAAAGGGATTTTCCTTTTGAATGTATGGACTGTTCTGAATTAGAAAGATTAGCCCAGAGAAAAATGAAATTTCTCAAGAGCTACTCATTAGGACAACAAATATAAACTGAGTGTCTGTAAGTCAAGCAGAAGGGCAAAGTGTGTCACTTCTTTTCTTTGCTCTTGAGGCTTCTGTTGCATATCCATTCTCAAAATGTCTATGCTGTTCTCCAAGGGCACCACAGAAGGAAGAGCACCTTGGATCCAGACTTACTCTGATCAACGTGTGGATGACCCTGTTGGGCTTAGAGGTCCATGGCAGAGCAAAAGAAAAAAGAGTCTCCCTCAAAGACTATGAGGAAAAGGCAATCCTGCTCCTATCCATGCCCTGAAAAAAGGGCAGAGGGAGAGTGCAAGGGTAAGCTCTCCCAGGCCACTTTACAAAGGTGAGCGACTCTTATTATAGGCCTGCTGCTCCTGCAGTTAAATCCACATCTGCAAACCCAGAACCCAGGGAAGTGGTCATGGAAAGATGCACTCTGTACCACAGTTGTTGCAACTTCTCTTACAGGTTTAACTCTCAATGTTCCTGCCTTCCCGGTTTCCCAGGTGGTGCTAGTGGTAAAGAACCTGCCTGCCAATGCAGGGGACACAAGAGACTTGAGTTCAGTCCCTGGGTTGGGAAGATCCCTTGGAGAAGGAAATGGCAACCCATTTCAGTATTCTTGCCTGGAAAATTCCATAGGCAGAGGAGCCTAGTGGGCTACAGTCCATGGAGTCGCAAAGAGTCAAACACAATTAAGCATGCACACCCACAAATCTCTCTCTTAAGAGGATAAAGAAGCTGGTGTTGATTTAGCTCCTACCATGTGCCAGGCAGGTTACATGTTTTTATTAGCTTGATCTTCACAGCAAATTTATCCTGTGCCTTATCACAGATGAGGAAACTAAGGCTTGGAGAAATTAAGGGATTTGCCTAAAGACACACAAGATTTAAGCCAAAGGCTTAAGACCCTAAACTCCTTCCCTTTTCCTTGACATCATTCAGCTAGGCCAGATGAATGAGGTTTTCATCTTTCTCTCATTGCAGATGACTTTTCTTTAGTGCTATACTGGTTCCAGATCCGGTTTTCTAAACAAGTGAAGTGACATCCCTACTGATGCCTGAGTGTCCATTCCTGATGATGTCTGTGCTGAGCATTGCCCTCTTTCCCTTCTACAGGTGAGCCCCACATGGGAGGGGACATACAACTGTCTCTATTGCCTTGGTATTGCTGAATTTACTGGGTCACTTTTCTCCTGAATTATGAGACTGTCAGGAAATAAGTTCTATAAAAAGAGAAGAAACCCAGAATCAGGGAGAAGGACATACATGAACAGGCTGGGGTTGAATAGTATATTGGTCAGTTTTCTTGAGAAACAGAATCAACAGATCTACACATGTAGATAGAAAGATAGAAAAAGAAATTTATTATAAGATAATGGCTCAATCAATTGTAGATGCTTGGCGAGTCCAAACTCTGGCTGGAGATTCAGGAAAGAATTGCAGTTCAAATCAAAGGTAGGTTGGAGATTCAGAAAGAGCTGATGATGTAGTTTAAGTCTGAAGGCCATCTGCAGCAGCATTCCCCTCTTACTTAGGGGAAGTCAGTCTTTTGATTTATTCAAAATTTCTGATTAGATGATGCCCACCCACCTTACGGAGGAAATCTGCTTTACTCAAAGTCCAACCATTTAAATGTACATCTCATACAAACACCCTCACAGAAACAGTCAGATTAATGTTTGACCAGATATCTGGGCACTGTGGCCCAGCCATGATGATACATAAAATTAAATCATTAGCAGGGAGGAGTGACAAAGATGGTATCATCTCAGAGCATCTCCTGGGCCAAGACCTGGAGGAAGTAAGACTGCTCAGCAGCTTTTATCCTTTATATCACTTTTCTGGCTTCCCCAGAATCCCTGCCCCAATGAAAGTGCGGAAATAAAGCATTCAAGATGCTTACTGGGAAAGATACATAATTGATAAAGGATGATGGGAAAATATACTAAAAATGGGAGATAGTGGATCAAGCATCTACACTGGCAGGAATGACCCATTGGAGAGGGAGAGAAGAGTAATTCAGGAGGGACAGGTAATGGCCAAAGGTACCAAGATGTATAGCACAGGAGCTACTGGTACAATCATGGAACCTTGGAGCTAGAAGAGATTTCTGAGTTCCCCACACATTCTACCCATCAGAACTTCAAGGCAACATGACAGGCAAGGCTACTGTGCTACGTGATGGCACAGCCCAGACTGGGACCCAGATCTTATCAATGCCTTACTGTTTGTTGAGCACATACTATGTGCCAGAAATTTATTTTACAGAGCAAGAAACTGGGACTCAAAGAAGTGAGCTGTTCAAAGTTACACAATTACTAAGGGTGAGACCTGAGATTCAAGCCCGATGATGTCTGATTCAGAAACTCAAACAGTGATTCTCTGCACTAGATGGCCTCCCAGACCAGGGTCCCCATGCCCTGCAGGGGAGTCCCTGAGTCTCTGGAACAGTTCATCTGGGGCTTCTCACATCCTTCTCAGGGAGATGAGGAATGTCCTGACCTCTTGCAGGGTGGTTCAGACAGGAGTGATTCTGTCTGTATCCACGACACACAGTCACACAGCTTCTCAAGGTGGGAGACGAGACTCTAATATCAGATCCTTGAGAGAGTCTGTCAGGAACACCGCTCACAGACCCGCACCTGCGGATGTGCTCACCAACAGACGGCAGGGTTTCATGTAACTCTGTGAGGAGAAGGGGCCGCCAGCAGGAAGCTCCAGCATCACCTGCTAAGGACAAGCTGTTCCACCCCCAGCAGAGCCCTGGAACCGGGATGCGCTCAGACGCAAAAAAGCCCAGCTTCATTTTAGCAGCCAGATTGCCATCCAAAGAAAAGGCTTCCCAGGACAACAGATTTCTCTGAGGGGAACACAAAGCGTGGACAGGTGGCTTCCCATTGAAGAGCGTCGCCCATAACTTCCTCTCCAGACTCCAGGCGGCCTGGTCAGACCCCGAGAGGAAGAGAAATGCTGGCTCAAAACAGAGAGATTTTTTGAAAGGCAAATGTACTTTTGGAGTTGTTAGACATTTTGTTTTAATAGATAAAGGAAATTTCTTGGAAAAAAGTAAATGATAATGATGATGATTATTAAGGTTAATAATGGTAGCTGCGATTTATTGAGCATTTACTATACATACTAGGAGGACTTCCTAGGTGGCTCAGTGGTAAAGAATCCACCTGCCAATGCAGGAAATGTGGGTTTGATCTCTGGGTTGGGAAGATCCCCTGAAGAGGGAAATAGCAACCCACCCCAGTATTCTTGCTGGGATAATTCCATGGACAAAGGAGCATGGCATGCTATAGTCCATGGGGTCGCAAAGAGTTAATCACAACTGAGTATGCATGCATTTCACTTCCTAAATGTCGGTAACTATGTTTTACATGCTTTCTCTAACTTGCTCTTCACAACAACTGTATGAAGAGTATTCTATTCATATTACCATCTTAAAGAGGAGGAAATGGAGTCTCCAAAAGGTTAATTCACTGCTAAAAGGACACACAGCTATTAAGTGCAATCGCTGGGGTTTAAATCCAAGTCTGATTCCAGAGCCAGTGCCCCATCAGTATGTGGGCATGGAAGTGCATGAATATATGTGTATCTGAGTGGTGTGTGTGTGTGTGCAGATAACATAAAATGCAAAGCACTCTGGGCAGTTAGAAACGTCCAAGAAGCAAGAAGGACTTCAGGACAGAGTGAAGCACAGACAGCTCTCTTTAAGGGTTTGAGAGTATGGGGTGGTGTGTGATCAAGAGAAGTCTTAGTATTTTTTTTTTGTTGTAGTATTAAGATGAGAAAATCTTAAACCTTCTCTTCTCTCCACTAACAGGTACACACAACTGGGGATACGCAGGCGAGCGCCCACAGCTCCTGTGCTCAGAGGGAAAAGGCAGAGGGAACTCCTGCCCTTTCCACTCTGCCAGGGTGTCTCAGCTTTCTAGACCCTAGTCAGGCATGGGTTCCCTGGTGCCCTCTCCAACACCTTCCATGACGTCTACCCATTGCCTGCACCCCTTCCAGTATCTTTACTAACAGAATAAAAAGTTCTTTCCTTGGCCAACAAAGCCTTGTGTGATCTGGCTGACTCTCCTCTACCCTCAATACTGCTAGCCCCCGTCAGCCCCAGACCCTCCACCTGCACTGCTGATAAGAGATAAATAAACCTCTCTCTTGTTTAAGCCCAGATTTGGGGAGATCTCCTGCTACAGCCACCTAGCCAGTATCTGACTCATATTCATGGTCTTCTGACCTTGATATTTTAACTTTCTCCACTCTCCTCGAATCTCTGACCTGCTCTGACCCGCGACCCCACAGTCACAGCAGATGACTTGATCTACTATTTCAGAAAGAAAGGAAGTCAGCACACTCTCTCAGCTTTCACTACTGCTTCAGGTGACCCCTGCGCCCTGCCCACTCCTCCCTTCTCTGCTCTGACTCCATGGCAATGTCACTCCTCCTGTCCTGGCCAGGATTTTTATCAGGGTTTTAAGTCCCATCCTCTCTGTTCCTCAGAGAATTTTCATTTTCAGTCTTCTCTCTTTTTTTATAATTCAATCTCCCCCTCTTAACTCCGTCTACCGTAGGTTCATGATTTTCTCAACTTAATATTACCAAAAAAATACTAAGACTTCTCTTGATCACACACCACCCTGTACTCTCAAACCCTTAAAGAGAGCTGTCTGTGCTTTCTGTCTCTATTTCTTCAGTTGGTATCTCTTCTTCAAACCATACTCCCCACCAGCCTCATAGGAGTTATGTCCCAGCACTGCACTGGAAGTCTAGTTAATCTCTCCAGCAATGTTGGATCGAGAAGTCCAATCTTCATCCTTCTTGGCCTCATAGCAGTGTTCACCCTGTTCTCCTTCCCCCCTTGAAACCATCCTCATGACACCTCTCTCTCCTGATCTTGTTCCCATTGGTCTCATGATCCTTGTCTCATCTAATTCTCAGAATGAATCTATGAGGTAGGACTATTCCTATCCCCATTCTTGAGATAAAGAAACAGAAACCTAGAAATTATAAATACATTTCCCAAAGAGACACAGCTAATTGGACGATCTGGGATAGGAACTCAGACCCCTGACACCAGAATCAGTGTCCTGAACCTCCACGTGACATAGTTTTCTCAACCAAACAGCTTGAAGCCTGCTGATTATGAAAATACTTGACTCTTTCTCTCTCTACAAAGTGACGGTTGGCATGTAAATAGCAAAGTCTTTAGCCCTTCATAGGCTGAATGAATCAATGAATGAATCCCCTGAAGAAACCTCTGCCACAGCCTTTAGCCACAGAAACACACTGGACGGGGTCAGGGTCATGGCTGCCAGCTTATGTGGGGGTGCCCCTGGTCCTCCACCTTGGCCAGGATGGATTCTGCATAGTCTCTACATCGACACCTTGGTAGCTGCCAATTCCAGGCCTGAGGCAGGTGAACTGACAAAGCCCAGGTCCTGTGCCAGCATTTTAGCTGCAAAGGAGGCTGGGAGAACAAATACCTGGCATTTTCAGCTTCTACACGTGTGTGCTGGGGAAGAGGAGTTTCCTACAGTTATAGGAAACATCTTCAGTTTCTGACAGCCAAAAAGATTGATTAATATTCACTGACAAGTGAAATAATCCAGCACCTGATGTGTTATCTGTCACTCTTATACTTTATCTTACCAAGTCTGAGTTGAGCACAGTGCCAGAACACTGTGTTGTAAAGACATTCACAACCTCCCCCAGCTGCCCTCAACACCCCATAAAACTTCCCATTTGTAACACTCACCTATCTCCACATTCCACTCTTTATTCTTCTCCCCCAGAAAGTGAAAGTGAAAGTCACTCAGCTGAGTCCAACTCTTTGGGACCCCGTGGACTGTATAGTTCATGGAATTCTCTAGGCTGGAATACTGGAATGGGTAGACTTTCTCTTCTCCAAGGGATCTTCCCAACCCAGGGATTGAACCCATGTCTCCCACATTGCAGGCAGATTCTTTACCGGATGAGCCACAAAGGAAGCCCAAGAATACTGGAGTGGGTAGCCTATCCCTTCTCCAGGGGATCTTCCAGACTCAGGAATCGAACCAGGGTCTGTCTCCTGCACTGCAGGCAAATTCTTTACCAACTGAGCTATCAGGGAATGCTTATCTGATAAACAAATCTGTGCTGAATGATGGGTTAATTAGTGCCTAATTTCTTTCTACTTTCCCCAGGAGATTCCAGGGGCGGCAAAGGTTCAGCCCAAAGGGATTTAAAGCAGCTGTGAAATTTATCTTGGCGAGGTTCAGCACAGTTTTTCGACTGAGGCAACTGCTCTTCAGTAAGTAACCTGGGGTAAATCGGTATCACCAACTCCCTAACAACCCCGGATCCATGAGCAGACCCACATGCTTACATTTGATCTAACCCAATCTTCCCTCCAAACCTCATATATCTCCAGGGTAAGTATAATTATCTTCATTTGATAAATGAGATACTCATAAAGGTTTAATGAATTTCCCAAGGCACTCAACCTGGTAAACAGGACAGCTGAGACTGGACCCAGACTTCTTGACTCTTATCAAGGTGTTTTTCACTTTCCAGAACTCCTGGTTGCCCTGGAACAACCCCAGGACAGGAGTGAATAAAGGCCTAAAGGAATCTGGGAGGCAGGAGAGATTGACAGGGGAGAAGAAACAGCCCCAGGATGTTCCCCTTTCAAGAGTGCATCCTATTTACTTTGATTTGACTCTCTTTTCAAGTGGGTTCTGATTGCAAAATATTTACATTCATCAGGAACACTACACATAATGGCTTCATTTTTGTCTCAAAAATTGCAGAAATTAAAGGACATACAACAACCACAGATGGAACCCAGGAGCTGAGCTGGGCTGGGCAAAGGAGGCCCAAATCTGCAAACCAGTGTGAGCCTTTGTAGCTGCAGCGATGGGAAAGCCTGCCATCTCCAAGCGCCATGATTAAAAGCAACTGCAAATTAGTTTCCGCAAAGGTCTTTCCCTTTAAATTGAAAAGCATGGTGCAATGGAATTTCATAGACGCCCCTTTGCAAATGACTTCATACCTCACTCTGTTCAGAGCTGAGAGGTGGCCACATGCTGTGAATTGTAAGACTGAGGTTCTTGTGAGACTGTATATCCTTCCTCCGACTGACTCTGGCATCTAGACACTCAGGGACGACTCACCCCATCCCTTAACCTGGGGAGGGAATGAGTGGACTGAGAACACTGGAGTCACGGCCACACGGTTAGTCGTCTTCCCCTCCCCCAGACCAGGCTACTGACCTGCAAACTGTACTTTCTACCCCAGTCAGGATCCTAGGCATTGCTAGCTGCCTACAGATTGCCCAGGTATTAGCATTTATACATAAAAGGTTTTGGAAGGCTGTGGGGTTTCTGAGTTCTAATGAGATTTCCAGCAGAAATGATTAAGTCAGGCTGACTAATATACTGAACGCCACACCATATTCACTGACCACCTTAGCTTTCGTGGGGGTGCCCCTTGAGCTTAATACAGGAATCATATTTCTCAATTGTCAGCAGTTTTACAGTGACTCAAACAGGTTGCATTTCAGTGTCAGGCCTGACTGACTAATATTTCCAGACAGCCCCAATCTCTAATTCATTCACCCAAGAAAAAGGTATTAGCACCTACTATGTGCCAAGCACTCAGCCAGGCCCTGGGATATGACCTGACTCACAGCTCTTGTGGTGATTACAAATGACAGAGACGGGATGCATTCAAATGGCTGTTTCAATGAACGTAAAACTGCAACTCTGACAACATGATCCTGTGGGCGATATTGAGAGAAAGCCCAGGAGAGGAGGATTAGAGCTGATCAGGGCATCCAGAAGGCATCCCCAAGAAAGTGACCATACAGCTGAGAACTGAAAGATCAGAAAGAGCCAAGAGAAGAGAGAAGGGAAACCCTTGAGGCAGAGGGCACAGCATAGGCAAAGCAAGGTCAGGGGCTTGATGAAAGCTGGGTCGGGGAGGAGGAAGGCTAGGATACGTTAAGCTTGGTAAAACAGGGGAACAGATCCCAAAGGAGCCTGAAAAAGAGGAGACCCTGCAGGGCTCTGCAGGACCTGTGGAGGAGCTTTGCCTTTATTTAAATGCAAAGTGGATGCCATGGAAAAGTTGTAAAGGGGATGAGGGCCATTCAAAAATGTCTCTCTGGAAAAAAAAAAAAAACATCTCTCTGGCTGCAGCATGTCAGCCAGACTAGAAGGGATGTGGGAGGGGGAGTTGTTTGCCAAAACCCATCAAGGGAAGTAGGTGTTCAGAGTCTCACTTACCCTGCCAGTGACCTGACTCACCCATAATCACAAGGGCAGTGGCACAGCCAACTCAGGAATTCAGGACAAGGGTGTCCAACCCCCAAACTCTTTCCGCTACAGAATTACCTAGCACAAGTTTAAGGTGTGATGTTATCACCTGGGCAATAAGTTAGTAAACCAGACAGTACATCCCTTCACCTCTCTGAGAAATGACCCATAGGACACAGACAACAACACGGATAAAATAAGCTTTGAGGTACCAAGTCCAATGATGGGTCATCAGCACACACAGTGATCTCTTCCCAAATGTATCTATATAGCCTCTGCCTGAGAGAGAAGTTCAAAGGTATATGCCTTTAAAATGATAGTACTGGCTATTTGGTAGTTCTCAGGACAATTTTGTCCCCCTCCCCCAGAGATATCTGATAATATATGGAGGCATATTTGGCTGTCCCACTGGGAGGATGTCCAGCTGGCATCTAACAGGTAGAGGCCAGAGATACAGCTAAGCATCCTACAATGCACAGGACAGTCCTCCACAACAAAGGATTATCTATCCCTCAAATGTCAATAGTCCTGCTCTTGAGAAATCTGATCTACAGGAGCTCAAAACCACAAGGTGAGTTCTTGAGTAACTGAATAGACAAAACATCACACACACATACACACAGACCTCCATTTGACAGTGATTTAAACAAGAAATAAACTTTTGTTGTGTGAAGTCACTGAGATTTGGAGGTAATTCATTATAGCTGCTAGCATTATTTTCTTTAACAAATACAACTGCTAGAGGTTAGTCCTTCTAGCAGGACAGGTGCACCCCGCCAACAAAGCCATATCATTTGACAGGTACTGGGAAGGTTTCTGGAATTAAGAAGTGAACAGTATGGAAATTCCTTTAAAAACTAAAAACAGAACTACCACATGACCCAGAACTGGCATATATATATCCAGAGAAAACCATGACTCAAAGAGACACATGCAGCCCATTGTTCATTGCAGCACTATTTACAATAGCCAGGGCGTGGAATCAACCTAAATGTCCATCAACAGAGAAATGGATAAAGATGATGTCGTGCATATATATAATGGAATATTACTCAGCCATTAAAAGGAATGAAATGCAGTCATTTGTAGAGACACAGATGGAACTAGAAAGTGTTATATAGAGTGAAGTAAGTTAGAAAAAGAAGAACAAATATTGTATATTAACACATAACACATGGAATCTAGAAAATGGTATAGATGATCTTATTTGCAAAACAGAAAGAGAGACACAGATGTAGAAAACAAACATATAGACACCAAAGAGCGAAAGGGAGGATGGGATGAATTGGAGTTTGGAATTGGCATATATATTAATACACTATGGACACTATGTATAAAACAGATAACTAATGAGAACCTACTGCATAGCTCAGGGAACCCTACTCAGGGTTCTGTGGTGACCTAAATGGGAAGGAAATCTAAAAAAGAGGGAATATATGCATACGCATAGCTGATTCACTTTGCTGTACAGTAGAAACTAACCCAGTATTGTAAAGCAACTACATTCTGATAAAAATTAAAAGTAAAAAAAATTTAAAAAGAAAGTGAAGGACTGTGGATGCCTGGTCCTGTCGTGTAAGTCATGAGACCTCCCAGTGCCATGGGGATGAATAAGTCAGGAGCACAACGGCTGCTTTATAGCTCTTTCCCCGGACCAATGACCAGAAGCAGTGCCTCTAGGGAGAAACTCTTAGCAGCTCAGCGGAGAAATGCAGCAGGAGCCCACCAAACAAAATCACAAGAACTCGCTCATCTTCCTTTCTCTTGCCCTTCTTTTTATGAAGACAGGGACTAGCTGGCAATAGTCAGCAGGGTCCAGTTAGTGTATGGTCTGGTCTTGCTGTGACTAATAAGATGACTGGTTGTACATCTCCTCTTTATGGTTGCTCATTATATCACCCTAACATAAAGAATTTAATTTCAGTGGGATAATTAGGGTATTTCTAATCTAACTGATAGTCTGAATGAAATGAGATTCTCGGAGGGAGATCTGTGTATCAAGAGACTGGTGGCCTCCGGCCCCAATTTTCACGCAGTATATTAATCTGACAGCCCGACTTCCCAGGCATCCTGGATCTGGACGTTTCCGAGCCTGGGAGTTATAGCACACACCGGCAAATGAGATTATCTTACTTATAATGAGATTTCTGTGGACTCGGGGAGGTGGATCATAATATGTGAACTGAGAACTTCACATTGATGGAGAAACTATATGGAAATGGAGACCCCGAGATACAAATGTACTCAAGAGGGCACACGGTCCATACAGGGTCTCAGAGATGAGACTCAAAAGAAGAAAGGCAGAGTCCTGTGCAGTGTCTGGCTCACTGGGACACCCAGGGCCACCCCAGCCAGAGAAGCCTCACGCTGCAGGACGGGCAAGACTGTCCTCAGGAAGATGCAGAAAGAGTCTGCTCAGTAAGCCTGGGGTGGAGGACCAAGGAAGAAGACCTGGAACGAGGAAGCAGCAGAGGTCGGTAGGGTCAGGCCAGCTTTCTGAGCAAGCAGGCAGCTGAAAGGCCTGCCGCCTACCCCCCAGCCCCCCAACACAGCCCCAGGTGCAGACCCACTCGCCTCTGTCCTCCGCGCTGGCTCCGAATCTTACACTGCGCTGTGCTTAGTTGCTCAGTCATGTCCAACGCTTTTCAACCCCATGGACGTAGCCTGCCAGGCTCCTCTGTCCATGGGGTTCTCCAGGCAAGAATACTGGAGTGGGTATTCTCCTCCATGCCCTCCCAACTCAGGGACTGAACCCAGGTCTCCCGCATTGCAGGCAGATTCTTTAGGAGTCACGCTTTTATACCCATTATCAGAGGTGGGATACCAGCTCTTTCGAAAGAAAATCTGCCCCTGAAAACACTTTCCATGTTTCATTTGTCCAGTGAGCACCCACACACGGCAAGTACCAGTCAGACCTGCAACAGATGAAAATCCTTTCCACACTAGTTTCATCCTTTTGATTTTGTTTCTCAAGCCTCCTTAGCAAATTTCTTTAAATTCTCTTTAGAATTTAATTTGAGAGAAAAAAGTTTGTTTTTTCTGGAAGAAATAATATGTTTTCTCTTATCAGGTAATAAGAATTATATAGCTTGTTTCCCTTGTTTTCTTGGGTGCTAGGCAGCTCAGAGGTTAATGTCATACTCAGTCTCAGCAGTAGGTTGATCTTTTGTGTCTTTTTCTTTCTTATTGTCTATTTTTCCATTTTTAATGAAAAAGATTTATTTAATGCTTTTTATTTGGTAAAGTATTTCAGTATTTCCATACTCTTTTGAAAGGAGTATTAAATGTATTTATTCAAACATTGAAAAATAAACAAAGATAGAAGCATTGGCTTACAAAAGCCCACTGTCAAAAACCCTTCAGTATTCATTAAGTACCTATCATTGGCTGAGCATGTAACATGGGCCCCTTTCTAAGCATCCTGTCCCTCACAACAGCCTTTGAAGTAAGGACTATAATCCCCACTCCAGAGAGGAATGAAGAAGGGGGCTAAGGAGGCTGCCTGAGATGACACAATCAGTGAGAAGAAGCACCGGGAACAAAACCTGAGCACTCTGGCACCCGCAGCTGCCCTCTAGCCACTGCTGCTGGACATGCAACTTACTATGCTGGGCAACGGAACAGGTACAGTACACGCTCGGACACCTCTGCCGGGTGGCCTCACCTCCTCTAGTTCCCCCTTTTGAATTCCAGCCACTGCTGCAGCAACCGACCCTGCTGGTGCTCAGGCGTGCCTGGACAGCGTGGAGAGGCTCCCACTTTCTGACCTAGGGTTGCAGAAATCTGCTCAGTGAATCTAACACATGTACACACTTGGAGGAAAAAGGAGCTAACACTCCCGGGGCGAACCTTGACCAAGGAGAGATGGAGCCAGCGGATAAATGCTCCTGTTTCTGTCCTGTGGGCAGAGAACTCCGAGGCCCATTCTGTACAGCTCCTGGAGGGGAGGGTGATGTCAGTGGGATCCGGCTGCTGTTGCCCCCTCTGCTGATCAGCTCAGTAATACTGGGTTGGCCTTCCTTCGAGTTCACTCCTCCTGGGCCTCCCGCCTTCTCCTTGGGGATCCATTCCTAAAACAAACCACCTGTATGCACAAGCTTGTCTCAGCTCTGCTCTGTGAGGAAAGCAAGGCTAAGACACTGTAGTCCTTAGTCTGAGGAGTTCAAATTTGGGTGACACGTCATCAGGAGAGGAAAAACTCAGTAACACTGCATTAACGATCATGACAAAGCAGCCAGAAGAGTCACTTGGACTGTGAAACCACAAGAGCACGGAGAAGCGGAACAAGCAGGGAATTCCACTAAGGTTTCTTTGATTCAACCACACGCTGTCTGCGGCTGCCTTCCCACCACAGCAGCAGAGTCTCAGAGCTGCTACACAGCCCACCACCAGGACAAAAATACTTCGTATCTGGCTGTTTACTGAAAGTTTCTGGATACAGAAAAGCCAGGATCCTACGGGGATACAGAAAGTGGCCACGAGTCCTATTAATATCTGTGATGGGCGGTTGGGAGGGTGGACTGTTGAAGAATAGGAGCAGGGACGTTCCAGGTAGAGGCAACAGCTGAACCAAATGCACAGAGATGCGAATCAGCACATGGCTGGTGAGCAACCCCAGGGGGTTTTACCATCGCAAGAGACAAAGAAACCGTGAGTGGAGTGATGGGAGATGAGGCTCAGACAGAGACTTACGGTATCTGCTGCTGGGTTGATTCTCTCATTTTAGGCTATTTCCTTCAGTACTCAAATATGCTGTGTGGGCATGTGTACTAAGTCACTTCAGTCATGTCTTGCTCTTTGCGACTCCATGGGCTGTAGCCCACCAGGCTCCTCAGTCCATGGGATTCTGCAGGCAAGAATACTGGAGTGGGTTGCCATGCCCTCCTCCAGGGGATCTTCCTGACCCACAGATCAAACTCGTGTCTCTTGCCCCTCCTGCACTGCAGGCACCAGGGAAGCACCAAATATATTATAACCAAGAATAACTCCAGAGTTGGGTGTGTGCCTTCTACTGAAGGGAGTTTATATGGAGTTTGTAGTATTTCTGTTCTGATGAATAGTAGGAGCCTTCTCGCAAAGCAGCCCTCTCTGCACCTGGGCATTCCTGACAATAAAGACCCGCTACTCTGCCCTTCTCAGGCGGCCTACAAACTTGTGTCTCTTGCCCCTCCTGCACTGCAGGCACCAGGGAAGCACCAAATATATTATAACCAAGAATAACTCCAGAGTTGGGTGTGTGCCTTCTACTGAAGGGAGTTTATATGGAGTTTGTAGTATTTCTGTTCTGATGAATAGTAGGAGCCTTCTCGCAAAGCAGCCCTCTCTGCACCTGGGCATTCCTGACAATAAAGACCCGCTACTCTGCCCTTCTCAGGCGGCCTGCCTTGGGGTGGATCAGTTCAAGCCTCCTGCTTCTCTCGCTGCTGAATCACACACGGCCAATGTGTCACCATGAAGGTCAGACCCCACTGCCCCCTCTGATCTTTCTCCCTGCCGGCCTGCTTTGTGGTTTCCTGGCATGAGGATGCAGTGTGTGCATGCTAAGTCACTTTAGTCGTGTCCAACTCTTTGCAACCCTATGGACCATAGCCCACCAGGCTCCTCTGTCCATGGGGTTCTCCAGGCAAGAATACTGGGGTGGGTTGCCATGCACTCCTCCAGGGGATCTTCCTGACCCTGAGAAGGTTGCAGGGACTGAACCTGCGTCTCTTATGCCTCCTGCATTGGCAAGCGAGTTCTTTACGACTACAGCCACCTGGAGTGGGTTGCCATCCCCTTCTCCAGTCGATCCTTTCAACCAGGAATCGAGCCCAGATCTCCTGCATTGCAGGTGGATTCTTTACCATCTAAGCCACCACAGGAACCCAGTAATAGGTGGCAAAAACAAGCATGGGAGACTGAGACCTGCCCTGCAGCCCCAGGAGGCAGTGTTTCTTCCTGCCACTGGGAAAGGAAAAACCCTGGGTGATCAGCATGGTCTGAGGTTGAGTTATTTTGTTTAGTTCTTTCAGGAATACTTCCTGAGGGAGAACAAAATACCTGCCAGGCAGGGCAATCTACTCAGGATACAGAAGAATGATGAAGGTCCTATCCTGCCCTCAAGGACCTCACAGTCAACTGGACAGAGAGAGGTTCTATTTCACAGCAGAAAGAGACTGCCAGCTCCCCTCTGATGGGAGTGCAGCCCTGAGAGCCAAAGCCAAGAGGATAGTACAGGCTTAATCAGCATCCTAAGACTGTCTGTTTTAATGATTATTTTGGAAAGAAATACAGTTACCAAATCAATTGCTGAAATGCAAGCACATGCATAAAGTACTGAAGGATACTCCAAACAGTTTATTTCCCCTCAAGAGCTTCAAGATCTCCATGACAATACTTATTTACATTGGTTGGGTGAACCACTTTTTAATAAGCAATGCAAAGGTAAATTTCAGTCCCAAAAGGACCGACTTCAGCATTACTTGGAAAACACACTGGTCACGTCAAGCTGCTGGCATTCAGACACCCATTTCAATCGTTTCAAAGACCAAGATGGAAATACTGAACACCAATGCTGACTTTTATCAAAAAGAAAAAATAGTTAACATTTACTAAGTATGGATATTTTATTAGACACTGCACTAACAGCTTCAATGCTGTATCTCATTTGGTCTCCACAGCAACCCTCGAGGTAGATTCTAGTATTATTACTGTCTCCATGTTACAGATGGGACAACTGAGTCTGAAACAGATTAACTAGGCTGTCCCCCCAGCCTCAGTGGAGGAGGCAGATGTCACCTGGGAGTCTATCCACAGGGGCCGCACCCTTGACCAGCACACCAGCTGTCTCCCCTTACTGGCCAGTCCCCAGTTCCTGCCGGGGACATCTTTTTTCAGCAGTTTGGCCCAGACTAGGTTTCAGGATAAGTTCCTTCGTGCTGATAAGCAGGGCCCACGATCTCTGACAGCTGTTCCCCGCTCTTCATCGTCATCTGAAACAATCAGTAAGCATTAGAGAGTACTTTTCCCTTTACAAAGGTGATAATTAGATAACAAGCTGAGATTAAAGTAATTACAGTTAGACAGCTGGCGAGGCAGCACAGTCATGTTGAAATACTGTTGGTACTTCAGCATCTGGTTCTAATAACAGCATAGGCTAAAGGATTTTACATTAATTACAGAACATAATTTAATATAAACATATTTAATTACAATTGATGAGCAATAAACTGTTCAAGAATGACTTAACCCCTTCTGCGTGTCGAAGTGCTGGGAACTCTGGGCAGTCTGTGTGGCCTCTTCTACTCTTTCTCTCCTTCCCCTCCATACCCTCCATTACACCCTGCTTCTCTCTCCTGGAGAAAACCCTCCTCGAAGAGGGAGTCTTCTAGACACGGGTGTGGTTCATTGATTATCCCATGGTGTCTGGCACATGTGCAGAGGTGCCTGTCCTTAGAAAAGCAGGTGGAAGAGGGCCAGCGAGCAGGCCAGGCTGGGAGGCACTGCTTCCACCTGACCAGCTGCCTCCCTCGCACTGACAAAATGAGCCCGCCTCTCCCTGGCTGGTCTTCCCAGGGTCCTCACACCTCTCTGGTGCTGGCTTGGCTTCTGCCAGTCGAGTGAGCAGCGTATTGCACAACGCTCGCATCTCTTAGGAAGCGTAGGAAGGTGAGTCATTTTTTGTCAGGATCAGGACGTCTCTGGCCACAGTGGTCAGGGTATTGTCACCGTTTTGGAGTCAATGCATAATATCCGGGGATTTCTACATGAAACAGAGCACTACCGTGGCAGAAATTCTTCCTCACATGCTGCCAACCCCCTTCCCTACCCCCAAGACTGGCAGAAGCAGAACCTGGAAGAAACGGTTGATAACGAATTGAGACCACACAGACACAATCTCCACTGGGTGAAGGACTCAACCGTTATCTGCATACTGCCTTTCTAGAAGGTCCATTTACAAATGGAAGACTTCAAAAGGCAGACTGCATCTCTGCGTTCCCCCTCGAACCCAAAAATTGAAACCCTACCCTTTGATGGAATGTATTAGGAAGGAGGTGGAGTCTCTGGGAGGTAATCAGGTTGAGATGAGGTCATGAGGGTGGCTTTGTGTCTCATTTCGTGGTCATGAGAGGATACAGCAAGAAGGCAGGTGTCTGTAAACCAAGAAGAGGGCCCTTCCTAGAACTCGCCCACGCTGGCACCCTGATCTGGGCTTCCCAGCATCCAGAACTGGGAGAAAGAAACTTGTTATTCAGGCCAGTAATTTGTATTTCTATTGGAGCAATCCAGGGCTTCCCAGGTGGCACTCACTATGGTAAAGAATCTGCCTGCCAGTGCAGGAGGTATAAGAGATGCAGGTTTAATCCCTGGGTTGGGACGATCTCCTGGAGGAGGAAATGGCTACCCACTCCAGTATTCTTGCCTGCAGAATTCCACAGACAGAGGAACCTGGCAGGCTACAGTTCATGGGATTGCAGAGTCAGACACGAATGAAGCAACTTGCATGCACACACACACACACACACACACACACACACACACTTGGCAACCTAAACTGACTAAGACACACCACTAGCTCTCAACTGCAATAAAGTTAAGAGTCAACCCAAAGAAATTACAAGGCTGATCCTTCCTTTAAAAAGAGTAAGTAAGCCCTGGAGCAAGTTGGGAAAATTCATTGTCAAGTTTCCCTATGTAACAAATGATGTGAAATTACAAAAAGCCTCAAATACTGTTTTTACCTCCTGCTGTGGATTTCAAAGTATAAACCACACATTCTCCTAAAAGCTAACACGAGTGCTGAAAAAAACATTTATTATTCAAAGTAAGCAAGTGTAAGCCAATTCGAGAGGACTCACTGACAGGTGCACACAAAGTAGAATTACTGTGACACTTCAGGACCACATAGCATACAGCAGAGCCAGGCAGTCTCAAGCTGTTCTATCCTTTTGAAGAAAGAAGACATTTAGTTCCTCTGTACATAGCAAATTTGCACTGAGAGTGCAAACTATAAGGTACATCTTATAGATTAAGTCATCCTGCAGAAGCGAGGAAGGGACAAGAGGAGAAAGTAGTCAGTAAAGCATTTGCTATTTAAGAAGTTACCACTATCATCAAAATCAAAAGCTCATGCATGTCAATGGACACTACCAAGAAGGTGAAAAAAAAAAAACAAACAAACAACCACAGAATGGGAGAAAGTATTTGTCCTTTCCCTTTTTCCCATAGTCCTACCCAAGCAGGTGCGGAATCTTTCTTGCAGCTTTGGTTGCATGAGATCTTCTGCAGGCTT
Organism: Madoqua kirkii; assembly: GCA_006408675.1. NCBI lineage: Eukaryota > Metazoa > Chordata > Mammalia > Artiodactyla > Bovidae > Madoqua > Madoqua kirkii. The sequence continues at coordinate 11,223 of SJYC01134158.1, read as the reverse complement.
TCAGTAGATATTCTTGAGAATTATTCCACATGTAGATGTATTTTGATTTATTTGTGGAAGTGGGTGAGCTCCATATCCCTCTACTCCAACATCTTGATCTCCAGGAGAAGGTATTTGTGAATCAGATATAATAAGGGTGTAGTATTCAGAATATATAAAAACTCTCACAACCCAACAATAGAAATCCAAATACTCCAGTTGAAAAATGGGGCAAGGATCTGAAAAGGTATGTTTACAAGAAGATATTCCAAAGACCAACAAGCACATGATAATATCCTGAACATCATTAGTTATCAGGGAAATGCAAATCAAAATGAGATACCACTTCATATCCACCAGGATGACAACAAGCAAAAAAGACAGACAGTAACAAATATTGCTAAGGATGTGCAGAAATTGAAATCCTCATCATTTTGGTGGGAATATAAATGGTATAGTCATCATGGAAAACAGTTTGATGGCTACTCAAAAGTTAAATATATGAGTTACCATATGATTCAAGCAATCCCATTTAGGTACATACCCAAAAGAACTGAAAACATGTCCACATAAAAACCTGTACACAAATATGCATAGCAGCATTATTCACAACAGCCAAAAAATGGAAACAACCCAGATGTCCACCCAATGACAAAGGAACAAACAAAATACAGTATAATACAATGGGTTATTATTTGGCCATAAAAAGAAACAAAATACTAATAAAAGCTGCAACACTGACCAACCTTGAAAACATAATGCTAAGTGAAAGAAACCAGACACAAAAGATCACATATAGTATGATTCCATTTATGTGAAATGTCCAGAACTGGCAAAACTATGGAAACAGAGGATGGGAGGAGAGAGAAACTGAGAATGTCTACTAACAGATATGGGGTTCTTTTAAGGCAGGGAGGGTGTTGGAGTTCTGGAATTAGATGGTGGTGATGGCTAGACAACATTGCGAATATACTAAAACCACCAAACTGTATGCTTACATGGTTTTAAAATAGCACGTTTTATGGTGGGCTTCCCTTGTGGCTCAGCTGGGAAAGAATCCACCAGTGATGCCAGAGACCTGGGTTTGCTCTCTGAGTTGAGAAAATCCCCTGGAGAAGGGAAAGGCTATCCACTCCAGTATTCTGGCCTGGAGAATTCCATGGACTATATAGCCCATGGAGTTGCAAAGAGTCCAACACAACTGAGTGACTTTCACTTTCACATTTTATGGTATATAAATTTTATCTCAGTTTTTTTCAAGCTACCAATCTGGGAAATGGAGCCTAATCCCACTAGGCAAGCCTAGGAGCCTGTGTACAGTGCACAGCTCAGGTAACTTATCCAAGGAGTAAGGAAGTTGGGGTATTCATATTATATACTAACTCCTATCAGTCAGTGATTGAAGGTTGCTTTTAGGGAGCACTGATTCCTTGCACTTCTGGCCTGCCTGCAAAAGGGGTTCTGGTGGCCAGAGAAAGTCCTTAGGCAAAGAAATGTTAGTGTTGATAGCTGACAGTGAGGCCAGCATGCCCTGAAAGGTACAGGCAAGGGGGTTCAGGCAGTGGACTGACAATCTGCTACTCTCTGATCACGTTGTTTTAGGATTAAACAAGAAAGGCTGTGCAAAAGGCCTCACAGTTCTAGACACAGAGAAAACTCTCAATATATGGGAGTTATTTTTACAAAAGACTCAATAAGGTTAAATAATTTGATCCAAACTACACAGGCAATACAAGTTGGAGCTGGGATTTACACAGCACTCTGTGCAGCCCAGTCTTTCATATAGAGAATGATATTAACAAACATACACTAATGAATCTTGCAAAGACACTTCAGGCAGCAATCCTGTCATCATGATGTTCAGAGGCTACAATATGCATCTTTACTCTTTAGTCTCTCTCTCCTCCCCTTTATGTGCCCTCGGTGAGGGAAGCAGCTGCTTTCCTCACAAAAAGGCCTTGAGGGCTGATGTTACTGTCTGCTCAAGTTTCAGGGTTTGGATATTACATGGCTTGTTGTGTAGCTGCTTAATTGAGATTCAAAGCCTGCACATTTGCTGACAGTTTAGTGCAAAGGACCAAGACAGACAAACACCTGCGACTGCAGGAGCAGCAGGGCAACAGTATCCTCCTCACTCACCTAGTGGTCCAGCTGTTCTCCAGAATGATCTGACTTCAAGCTGGCTCAACAAAGGGGCCATACCAACAAAAACACTAGAGGAAAATGGGCATCTCCTCCCAGAATGCCCTGCACTTGCCCCCACCAGACCATGCCAGAAAGGAGACATGAGGATGGGGGATGCAGAGCCTGCACCTACCTGATTAAATACTGGTTGATAATCGTGTCGAAGTAGCTGTAGTACACAACATTATTCACGTGGCCGTACTGGTCATTGTCCTGCCACCTCGTCTGGATGGGCAAGAAGTACCTGTAGGCCTCCTGGTGCCGATGGCGATCCTCAGCTCGCTGGTTCTCTGATGCTGTAGCCAAGGAACGGCCATTCCTAGGAAGCAGCCTCGAAACCCAAGAGGTCATAGTGGGGCTGCTGCCTTGGACGGTACCTTCAAGAGAAAAAGCAACAGAGGATGAGAATGGTCTTCAGAAATCTTGATTTTAGTTTTACAAAGGCAATTGCATTAAATCTTGACCATTGGTTTCAAAAGGAAATGAGACTTTTTGCGGGGGGTGGGGACATTTATGTGAAATGTCCAGAACTGGCAAAACTATGGAAACAGAGGATGGGAGGAGAGAGAAACTGAGAATGTCTACTAACAGATATGGGGTTCTTTTAAGGCAGGGAGGGTGTTGGAGTTCTGGAATTAGATGGTGGTGATGGCTAGACAACATTGCGAATATACTAAAACCACCAAACTGTATGCTTACATGGTTTTAAAATAGCACGTTTTATGGTGGGCTTCCCTTGTGGCTCAGCTGGGAAAGAATCCACCAGTGATGCCAGAGACCTGGGTTTGCTCTCTGAGTTGAGAAAATCCCCTGGAGAAGGGAAAGGCTATCCACTCCAGTATTCTGGCCTGGAGAATTCCATGGACTATATAGCCCATGGAGTTGCAAAGAGTCCAACACAACTGAGTGACTTTCACTTTCACATTTTATGGTATATAAATTTTATCTCAGTTTTTTTCAAGCTACCAATCTGGGAAATGGAGCCTAATCCCACTAGGCAAGCCTAGGAGCCTGTGTACAGTGCACAGCTCAGGTAACTTATCCAAGGAGTAAGGAAGTTGGGGTATTCATATTATATACTAACTCCTATCAGTCAGTGATTGAAGGTTGCTTTTAGGGAGCACTGATTCCTTGCACTTCTGGCCTGCCTGCAAAAGGGGTTCTGGTGGCCAGAGAAAGTCCTTAGGCAAAGAAATGTTAGTGTTGATAGCTGACAGTGAGGCCAGCATGCCCTGAAAGGTACAGGCAAGGGGGTTCAGGCAGTGGACTGACAATCTGCTACTCTCTGATCACGTTGTTTTAGGATTAAACAAGAAAGGCTGTGCAAAAGGCCTCACAGTTCTAGACACAGAGAAAACTCTCAATATATGGGAGTTATTTTTACAAAAGACTCAATAAGGTTAAATAATTTGATCCAAACTACACAGGCAATACAAGTTGGAGCTGGGATTTACACAGCACTCTGTGCAGCCCAGTCTTTCATATAGAGAATGATATTAACAAACATACACTAATGAATCTTGCAAAGACACTTCAGGCAGCAATCCTGTCATCATGATGTTCAGAGGCTACAATATGCATCTTTACTCTTTAGTCTCTCTCTCCTCCCCTTTATGTGCCCTCGGTGAGGGAAGCAGCTGCTTTCCTCACAAAAAGGCCTTGAGGGCTGATGTTACTGTCTGCTCAAGTTTCAGGGTTTGGATATTACATGGCTTGTTGTGTAGCTGCTTAATTGAGATTCAAAGCCTGCACATTTGCTGACAGTTTAGTGCAAAGGACCAAGACAGACAAACACCTGCGACTGCAGGAGCAGCAGGGCAACAGTATCCTCCTCACCACCTAGTGGTCCAGCTGTTCTCCAGAATGATCTGACTTCAAGCTGGCTCAACAAAGGGGCCATACCAACAAAAACACTAGAGGAAAATGGGCATCTCCTCCCAGAATGCCCTGCACTTGCCCCCACCAGACCATGCCAGAAAGGAGACATGAGGATGGGGGATGCAGAGCCTGCACCTACCTGATTAAATACTGGTTGATAATCGTGTCGAAGTAGCTGTAGTACACAACATTATTCACGTGGCCGTACTGGTCATTGTCCTGCCACCTCGTCTGGATGGGCAAGAAGTACCTGTAGGCCTCCTGGTGCCGATGGCGATCCTCAGCTCGCTGGTTCTCTGATGCTGTAGCCAAGGAACGGCCATTCCTAGGAAGCAGCCTCGAAACCCAAGAGGTCATAGTGGGGCTGCTGCCTTGGACGGTACCTTCAAGAGAAAAAGCAACAGAGGATGAGAATGGTCTTCAGAAATCTTGATTTTAGTTTTACAAAGGCAATTGCATTAAATCTTGACCATTGGTTTCAAAAGGAAATGAGACTTTTTGCGGGGGGTGGGGGGGGGGGGAGCCTAGGAAATAAATCTTCCCTGATAATCCAGGTCCTTACCACAAACCTACTGACTTTTTAAAAAAGGATTCCTTATTTAAAATGTTTTGACACATACTGACAGAAACAGGTGAAGTCTTTGTTTGAATTTGACCAGTAAGAATTTAAAGTACATTTCTACAGAGGTGCTGTGCTCCACAAAGTATTTAAAGGAGGGCACCATTTCTGAAAAAATCTGTACCATCACTAAGGGCATCAAGACAGAGCATAGGCAACCAGCATAAATTAAAATGTTTACTAGAAAATATTATCAATTGGGCCTATCAACTGTAAGGTTTTTTCTTTTGAGGGCATTAGTTTTCTTTTAGAACAAAAGTAACGTCCTATGGAAAATGTTTAGACGACGCACAAGGGAGAAAAAACCCAACAATACCAGCTATTAACATGTCCATGTGCATTATTCCAATCTTATATATACTGCTCATGTTGCTCTTTCATCTCCTGGGCTTAACAATACTCGCTAATGTTAAATAGAGATTGTCTATGCCGTGCTGTACTTAGTCGCTCAGTCATGTATGACTCTTTGCAGCCCCATGGACTGTAGCCCACCTGGCTCTTTGTCCATGGGGATTCTCCAGGCAAGAAGAGTGGGTTGCCATGCCCTTCTCTAGGAGAGAGTAATAAATACACTTAAACATTCTCTTATGTCATTTGCAATGCTGGATTCTATTATATTCCATTGTATAGAAGCACCAAGACTGGTTCCAAAGAGGAAAAGGAGTCCGTCAAGGCTGTATACTGTCACCCCGCTTATTTAACTTCTATGCAGAGTACATCATGAGAAACGCTGGAGTGAAAGAAACACAAGCTGGAATCAAGATTGCCGGGAGAAATATCAATAACCTCAGATATGCAGATGACACCACCCTATGGCAGAAAGTGAAGAGGAACTAAAGAGCCTCTTGATGAAAGTGAAAGAGGAAAGTGAAAAAGTTGGCTTAAAGCTCAACAATCAGAAAACAAAGATCATGGCATCCAGTCCCATCACTTCATGGGAAATAGATGGGGAAACAGTGTCAGACTTTATTTTTAGGGGGCTCCAAAATCACTGCAGATGGTGACTGCAGCTGTGAAATTGAAAGATGCTTAGTCCTCGGCAGAAAAGTTATGACCAACCTAGATAGTATATTCAAAAGCAGAGACATTATTTTGCCGACTAAGGTCCATCTAGTCAAGGCTATGGTTTTTCCTGTGGTCATGTATAGATGTGAGAGTTGGACTGTGAAGAAGGCTGAGCGCCGAAGAATTGATGCTTTTGAACTGTGGTGTTGGAGAAGACTCTTGAGAGTCCCTTGGACTGCAAGGAGATCCAACCAGTCCATTCTGAAGGAGATCAGCCCTGGGATTTCTTTGGAAAGAATGATGCTAAAGCTGAAACTCCAGTACTTTGGCCACCTCATGCAAAGAGTTGACTCATTGAAAAAGACTCTGATGCTGGGAGGGGTTGGGGGCAGGAGGAGAAGGGGACAACAGAGGATGAGATGGCTGGATGGCATCACAGACTTGATGAACGTGGGTCTGAGTGAACTCCGGGAGATGATGATGGCCAGGGAGGCCTGGCATGTTGCGATTCATGGGGTCGCGAAGAGTCGGACACGACTGAGTGACTGAACTGAACTGAACTGATAGAAGCACCACAATTTATCAAATAATCTTTTGTTGCATACTGAGGATTTTGTTTCCAAGTTTGTTAATTGGGATTGGAATCTTTGTAAATAAACCTTCACACACATCTGTGATTATCTTCTTAAGATAAACACTTAGAAGCAGAATTGCTATGTCAAAGAGTAAATTGTTAAGGATTTTGATATAAGTTAATGCCCTCCAGAAAGGTGGTACCAATTTATATCCTCCATAGCAGTGTACAAGCAGGCCAATTTTCTTGTCAATTTTAAAATGTTTTATCAGTTTGACTGTGTTCTCTCATTTCCATACAAATTTAAAGAGATGTGCTCAGTGGAAAGATGACTGCTGCTCCCATCTATGATGGAATAACCAGTATCAGAATAACCCCTCTGAGAACAACTACTAGATGAAACATACAAGGAAAGCTGTGCGGAAGTTTGAAGATAAAAATCAAGGCACCAGGACTCTCCAGGCTGCACCGAGGACAGGGTAACACTCTTGCCACTGCTGTTTCTCATCAGGGCATTTGTTAATCTGCCACATGGGGAATGAAGGCTGAAGAAATAACCGCCACCTGTGGGGTCACACAGAGTCGGACACGACTGAAGCGACTTAGCAGCAGCAGCAGCAGCAGAGCTTTCAGAAAGTATCTTGCAGTGGTGGAAGAGCTGACAAAAAATGAAAGGCCAACATCCTGGAGAAAGTGAGCAAATTCCCCTCAAGGTCTTTGCTGACCCTCAAGCTGCACATGCTCAGAGAAAAGAGAGAAATCAGCTGAAGCAACTGTATGCAGCTAAAGTCTTAGGAGGAGATGCCAGTCTCATTACACTGAGGACCCAAAAATGAGCTTTCAGGGCTGCAAGGAGGAGGGCGAAGTCTCTATAGACTTTCAGTTTCGACCCAAGAAGTATTAATTACTCCCTTAGAATGAAGGCAAACTTTACATTAACAAATCTTGATCAAGATTATCTACCCATATATCATTTGTCAGCTAGGAGAAAATGAAATCATCTCTGAAGGGAAACACCAACATCCAGAGGCTGTACATCATCATTTTATACACAAAGATTGGCCTTCACTCAAACATACCAAGTCTACTAGCAAAGAGGAAGAGAAGAATTAATTTTAATAAAGTAGAAACAGTCCCACAGACTCACACAGATTTAAAAATAGCTATGATTAACATACATCAGAGATAAAAGGCTAATATCCATCCCAACCAACACATAAAGAACTCTAAAACTCAAGAGGAGAAATGTCAAAAACCTAATACCAAAATAAGCAAAAGTCATAGACAATTCACAGATAAAGATTTTAAATGACTTTTAAATATTTGAAAAGATGCACAACTTTAGTTATAATAGAAATTATACCTGTGCTGAGATATCATTTCTCAATTATTAGATTTGGTAAAAATTACAAAGCTTGATAGCACACTCTGTTGACAGAGCCATGAGGAAAGAGACTTTTATACATTGCTGGTGGGAATGTCTCCCACACCTTTATAGGAGGAGAATTTGACAGTATCTAAGAAAACCACAAGTAAGCTTGCCTTTTAAGCTGCATCTAGTAATTTTCCTTGAAAATACACTTTCAAGAATGTAAAAAAAAAGGAAAAAAAGAAACCATATGAACAAAGGACATTACTTGTAACTAAAAAATATCATGAAAAAACACATAAAAAAAAACACACACATAAGAGATTGGTTGAATGAATACTAAAAGTGAAAGTTGCTTGGTCTTATCTAATTCTTTGTGACCCCATGGACTGTACAGTCCATGGAATTCTCTAGACCAGAATACTGGAATGGGTAGACTTTCCCTGCTCCAGGGGATCTTCCCAACCCAGTGATCAAACCCAGGTCTCCCAAATTGCAGGCAGATTCTTTACCAGCTGAGTCATAAGGGAAGCCCCAATACTATACTATGTTACTGTAAATAAAAACTAAATAAGACATGATATGGAGTGATTTACAGAATATATTTGTTGTCAATCAATAAAAGCAGTGGTTTTTAACCTGGTGGTCCACAGGTTAAGAATCCACCTTTCAACGCAAGGGACATAAGTTCAATGTCTGCTTGGGGAACTAAGATCCCCCATGCCAGGGGGCAAACCAAGCACTGCAGAGTACACGTGCTGCAGTGAAAACCCAGCACAGCCAAAAAAAAAAAAAAATCAATCAAAGCAAAGTGCAAAAGGGCATATATAGAATGATACTTTTGTGCAATAAAGAAGAGGAAATAAGATAATGTAAATGTATTTACTTTTATTTTAAAGACAAATCCAGGAAGAATAAACCAGAAATTTATAAGAGTGTATTAAGGTGCATGGGGTAGGAAAGGGGAAGTAATACTCCTTTGAATACAGATTTTTGTGAAACTTTGAGTTTTGGAAGCATGATAATGCTTTACATACTCATACAAAATGACGATGATGATGTTAAATTAACAGTGATGGAGGGGAAAGAAACCAAAAATGGAATACAAACAGAAATAAATGAGCCTAACTAAAATTCAAATGAATAACATAATCACACTGAAGGGAAAAATAATTACTTTTGAATGCAGAGTTTTAATTATATACTCTCAGTTTGGAAACAAAAATCTTTTTACAAGCATTGAACACTAGTTAATCACCATGATTTTTTTATAGTGGTTCAGTTCAGTTGCTCAGTCATGTCCAACTCTTTGCGACCCCATGAATCGCAGCACACCAGGCCTCCCTGTCCATCACCAACACTCAAAGTTCACTCAAACTCACATACATCGAGTCAGTGATGCCATCCAGCCATCTCATCCTCTGTCATCCCCTTTTCCTCCTGCCCCCAATCCCTTCCAGCATCAGAGTCTTTTCCAATGAGTCAACTCTTTGCATGAGGTGGCCAAAGTACTGGAGTTTCAGCTTTAGCATCATTCCTTCCAAAGAACACCCAGGGCTGATCTTGTTTAGAATGGACTGGTTGGATCTCCTTAGCAAATCTAAAACACTCTCTGTGAATCTAAGCCTAGGAAAGTGAGTAAAATATACTGAGAATAATCTTAGGTAGATTTGTCACTTGTAAAAAGGATTTACAAATATAAAGAAAAAGACTAAACTGAACATTCTGGTGTTAGATTAGATCTGGGAGCATCAATATGAACTCCATGGTTAGAGGCAGAGATAGAGATTTCCTAACCCATCTGAGACTAGATATAATGGCTGAGACTAGATATAATATAGTACCTTTTCTACTGCAGTAAAAAATCAGCACACTTGGTGTCTGCTTCCCTTGTGGCTCAGCTGGTAAAGAATCTGCCTACAATGCGGTAGACCTGGGTTTGATCCCCAGAAGAAGGGAAAGGCTACCCACTGCAGTATTCTGGCCTGGAGAATTCTGTGACCTGTATAGTCCATGGGGTCACAAAGAGTAGGACATGACTGAACAACTTTCACTTCACTGCACTTGGTGTCTAGACTTAAGTTTCTTTTTCTTTTTATGGCCACACCATGCAGCATGTGGAATCTTAGTTTCCCAACCAGGAAGTGAACCCTTATCCCCTGCATTGGAAGCATGGAGTCTTAACCACCGGACCACCAAAGAAGTTCCCAGATCTAAGTTTCTAAATACCCACCTCCACACAAGGGAAACAAGGCTCCTCAAAGGAAACAACTGATTACAACGCCAGGGCAGATAAAGTAAAAGATGATCCTGGAATATCTCACTGTGCCAGAAAGTAATGAAATGTACAAAGAGAATGATGAGCACGTCAAAAGTTCATGGGAGCTTGGGTTCCCAAGGGCCAAATCTGAAATATCTGAGTATCAAATTAAAACAAGATCAGTGGACTATAACAGTTTAAATTAAATAACAATTCTTAAGTCTACCAAATTAATAAATGGGGGGTGAAGGAAAGTTACCCCTTACATAGTATGCTGAGTAATAAATGTAGAAAGGATAATGGAGTTAGAAAAATTATCATTTTGCAAATACCATAGTAATAACTGATTCAATCAACAATCATTGGGATGATAAAGTATACTGGGTACAAGTTTAGTGAGAAGCAGATAACTTCCACAATCTCAAAATAGTTCCCCACAAATTACATATTCATTACAAATTAATAATATTAAGTTTATGATGGCTCATACTGGTAAGACATCTCCTTATGCGAGTTATCAAAGTTAGTATCACTAATATTGAATCAAATGAACATCAACTGCCTCCTGATACAATGGCCTGAGAAGGACACAACATTACTTTTGTGTTATTTTACAATGTTACTGCACTGTAAAATATCTGAATCTAATCATAATGAAACACCAGAGAAACCAAAATTTAAAAATTCTACAAAGTACTTGCTCTGTACTCTTCAAAAATACCAAGATCATGAAAGATAAAGGGGGAAGAATTGTTTCAAATAAAGGAGATTAAACAACCATGACAACTAAATGCAATGCATAATCCTAGATTACATACTTAACTGGGAAAAGACCGGGAGCTGACTGTGGCTCAGATCATGTATTGCCAAATTCAGATTTAAACTGAAGAAAGCAGAGAAAACCACTAGACCATTCAGGTATGACCTAAATCAAATCCCTTATAATTATACAGTGGAACTGAGAAACAGATTTAAAGGTCTAGATCTGATAGAGTGCATGATGAACTATGGAATGAGGTTCGTGACATTGTACAGGAGACAGGGATCAAGACCATCCCCAAGAAAAAGAAATGCAAAAAAGCAAAATGGCTGTCTGGGGAGGCCTTACAAATAGCTGTGAAAAGAAGAGAAGTAAAAAGCAAAGGAGAAAAGGAAAAATATAAGCATCTGAATGCAGAGTTCCAAAGAACAGCAAGGAGAGAGAAGAAAGCCTTCTTCAGCGATCAATGCAAAGAAATAGAGGAAAACAACAGAAAAGGAAAGACTAGAGATCTCTTCAAGAAAATTAGAGATACCAAGGGAATTTCATGCAAAGATGGGCTCGATAAAGGTCAGAAATGGTATGGACCTAACAG